>JAHLSL010000241.1:607082-704077 GCA_025920805.1 Petroica traversi | reverse complement strand
TTCTTTTTCTTTTTCTTTTTCTTTTTCTTTTTCTTTTTCTTTTTCTTTTTCTTTTTCTTTTTCTTTTACTTTTTCTTTTTCTTTTTCTTTTTTTCTTTTTCTTTTTCTTTTTCTTTTTTTTTAACATGACCGTTGTTTCCAAAAGTTTTCTGGATCCAAATAACTTTAACAAAATTTGCTGGGTGTTGGTCTCCAAGTCTATTTGGCTTGCTATCCATTCCTCTTTCAGATTATTTGCCTATTTGAACACTATTCAGTCATCATAAACATAATTAGTGTTTGTTAGAATCTGGGCTTGAGGGTAGGTTAAGGGTGAGGGTGCCATGGTAATTCCTTTTTGCAGTAAATGGCTTCTTCCTTCAAGACGAGAAAGACAACTGGTGCTTACATTTTATTTGTGTTCACATTTTTATGATTTCTGAACTAAATCACGAAGATACTCATGTTGGCTTCTGAGTACAACAGTGAACGCTTCCCCTTGTTAAAAATAAGCAATAATCCAGAAGTAAAGATGGCTTTTCCTCTGTAATGTTTTTCCCTCACTCCTTTTGTTTGTCAATTATTCTTGGCTCCTGAAAGAGCAAAAACCCAAGCCATGGTTTGAAGGTGCATTCAAATAATCTACTTTTGCCCTCTGATTGGGGGACCATCATATCTGCTCCATGTGCCCATTTTTAAGGCACTCAAAGGGAAGCTCTGATGACACATTTTCATCAAATAAACTGAAGTTTTCTATTCCATTGCTGGAGGATGCCAACAATGAGATGCCCCTTTGGCACTGTCCAGTTGTAGAAGTTTAACACACTCAGAATTTCCAAAATGACTGTGAGTGATGGGGATATTTCTATTCACAACTCAATCTTTTTCTTGTCTCAAAATGAAGGGTACAGACCTTGTGTTTAAACTGGAAGTTACGGAAGCTGAAGCTTACTTAAAATTCATGTGGGAATAGGGAGACGACAGGAAGGATGGAGAGAGATAATTTACAAGGGTCTGAAGTGTCAGGACAAGGGGAATGGTTTCCCACTGCCAGATGGCAGATGGGATGTTGGGCAGGAATCTTTCCCTGGGAGGGTGGGAAGTCCTGCCCAGAGAAGCTGTGGCTGCCCCTGGATCCCTGGCAGTGCCCAAGGCCAGGCTGGACACTGGGGCTTGGAGCAGCCTGGGTCAGTGGGAGGTGTCCCTGCCATGGCACAAGCAGCGCTGAATGGGCTTTAAAGATTCTCCCAACCCAAACTATTCCATTATTCTATCTTTGATTTTCATGAGACAGAGCTCCTTTCAAATGTAGCCTTGGCCTTTTTCACCGAGAAAAGCTGTGAATATGTGCCTGTAAATGTACCCGGATTGCATACATGTTCTTTGTTCGCTCAGAGAAATGAACAAAGTTCTGTTATTAGAGGATGTTTATCATTGTTGCATCTGTAACACCAAAGAAACTGTTATTGATAATCCCAGCCCTTGGACAGAAGAAGAAAATGGATGAATTAAAAAATCCTGAGAGGAATATATTCTGAAGTGTGGTAATATCTGCCTCACTTTAGGCTGCCATACTGTGGGCACAGTAGGATGTCTCTGGGACCTACCTGCTAGTGGAAGAGGCAGACAAAGGGAAAGACAACCCTTGGTGTCTCAAATCTGTGGCTTCTCAGGCAGTTAAAGGTCCAGATCCCTCCCATCACCACTGCAAGCCACGCAGGTATCCAGTACAACAGCACACATTGTCATATGTTTCTGCTTCCCTTCAGCCCAGGGTCTATGGCAGCTCTCCAACATCCTCTTCATGTGTTATTGTACTGCTGCCATCCCCCGTAGCAGAGTGCGAGGTTCTTTCTCCTTTGAAATGATTTCCCATGCCATTCCCAGACCTTGGTCCTCTTCCAAGTCCTCCCTAATCAATCTAGCATTGTAGGATGTCAGCTCTCATTTTCTTTCCTATGAGCTTATGTGACTATACATTTTATATTTGTGGCATAACAGTCTTCTTTCTGTTCCCCGACTTTTGTTCATTAGCTGCTTTCTTCCCCGAGAGATTTTATTCTCTTACTCTTTGGCCTCTCCCTGAATCATCACCACCTCCTTCTTCCTCTGTGCAGTGTAGCTGTGAGAATATTTTCAAGCAAAGACAAACCAGCAAAACGTTTATTTCCTGATGTTATTGCACTTATTGGAGGTCCTGGGCTCTGCCTTGGGAAAAGGTACATAACAAAGGGAGCAGTCTGTGCTTCTCCTTCAGGGCTGCACTGGGGGGGAAAAAAAGACATAAATTGAGAATACAGAGCTTGTCAGACTTCCTCTGGGGAAAGGGTTGACACGGCTGTGGGGCCAGGCTGTGTTCTAAATGAGCAAGTTCCATGGAAGCCCAAGAAAAAGGCTTTATTTTACCTTTACTTATGGTTTTCCCCTCTCTGTTTTCCTCCACCTATTCTTGTGCCAGGCTGGGTTAGGGTTTTGTCACTTTGAAAGCAATAAAGGTGTAAGGTCACCCCACCCCAGTGTGCTACTGGTGGTGCCATGTGTGCCCCCCCTGTGTCACATCCAAGCCCCCAAGGGACAGAGGAGGATTAGGGGCCAGGAGCTGCTGCCTTTTCTTTGATTCTTTGACCACAGAGAGCACCTGCCCTGCTGAGCACAAAAAGAAGAACGGGCAGTCCTGGGAGGACTAAGGGTGAAGAAAGAGGGGAAGAGGGACACCAGGACTGAGAAGGGGGCTGTTGTTATCCTTCCTGTGCTGTTTCTGCAGGGATCACACACTGCAATTCACAGAGAGGTGATGATCTTCCTGCTGGGCATCTCTGGGTGCAACTGAGTGACGGAGTTAATTGGCATCATTTCAAGAGATTTGCTTTCCATGCTGATGCTGTACGGCTGAGGGAGACCATTAGGTCAGATGGGTTAATTTTATAGTGGGGAATCATAAGCAAGCATGAGCTGGGTACAGCATGTTCTGGCTGTTATCCTTTTCTTCTTCTTTCTTGGCCAAGTAGGACTGGCAAAAACATGTATTTTTATTATTTTTTTGTGCAACACCCCCTTCTCCTTTAATGTGTGTAAATAGTTGCTCTCAGGATGATGTCTCAGATGCAAAACTCGATTTTTTCAAGGGAAAAAGAGGGCTAATTTTTTGGGATTCAAACAGCACAATGGATTAACACTCTGCTTTTCTGGAACAGATTTTATTAACAAGCGTTTTCAGTTATCACAGGAGAGAATTAATTGCACCATCAGCATCTATGGAATAATACATTTGTCCCAGGGCATATGCTTTTTTTTAACTATTGCATTCCTTCTGATTTTGAGCCAATGTATACTTGCAGGGAATTAAGGGGAGGAAATGAGTACAAAGCAGGATGACTGGTCAATAAACACCACGGTGATATGGTTTCACATTCTCCTTCCTCGCTTGGCACGCTGCATCATTGAATCCCACATGATGAATTGTACCAGGGAGGACACACTTTTCACGTTGGTGACAGCAGGACAAGCATTCTGAGCAAAATGGACATTTTGTCAGGGGAGGAGGTGAGGGGAGACATGTGCCAATACTTGACACTGCATTGAATTAGGCAGGAGTTTCCTGCTGTCATCCAAAAATAATAGCCGTGAGTTTTGCCCAAGAGAAAGGTAAGTCTCAGGAAACAATGCAAGCCCCCCCCATTTTTTTTACTGCAGTTCAGATGACATACATCTCTCATGAACAAATGTTGCAGTGAAATAGTGAAAGCCGTGGCAACAGCCAGCATTGGAGCTCTGCTGCTGCCTGTGCCTAGAGGAGGCTCCTGGGGTGATTCCCTGCATCCTGCACACGGAGCAGAGAGCAGAGATGTGTGTTGGGGTGGGAAATACCCCACCTGGGAACCTCAGCATCCCCATGAGGGCTTTCTGTGCTGGGCACACCCAGGACAGCGTCCCTGAGCTGGTGACATCCATGTGGCATGAGGTGACCAGGCTCTTGCCCTCTCCCTGCAGACTCCTGTTAGCTCATGTGGTCCCTCTCTTTGGGCCAAGATCATCCAGTTGGGCTGCCAAAACTACAAGAAAATGCCCCTTTAGTATTAATTTTCCAGCAAAGTCGAAATTGTTTGTTTGTTAATTAGTTTGGTTTTGTTTCGTTTTGATTGTGGGGCTTTTTTGCTTGTTTGTTTGTTTGGTTTTTTTGGTTTTTTTCTTAACCCCTTCTCCTTCTAGACAATTCCTCTTGTTTATCCCAAGCTGGCACCTCCCTACCGCTCTTTTCATCCTCGATTTTGATACCATCAAGAAGACAGGGAGGACACCAGCAGCGGCTCCATAATATCAGGATTTTTTTCCCAACCTACACGGTTCTGTTTTCTATTTCCATGTATGTCCATGAATATTGCATATAAACGCATTTATATGCAAAAATGTGTGGGTGGGTCCTTCCTCCCCCATTTCCCCCTCTTTCACAGATGATTTCCGTCCCCAACATCACCTTTTCCTGCAGACTTGTGAGTGGATGTGTTCGCTTGGAAGGGAGCACTAAGATCAGGCTGTTTTACACCTGCTCTGAGTGAAATCTGGTCCGCACACCTTTTCACAGGAGATTTGCACTTCATGTGGTGCTTAAGGAGTGGCAAAGGAGTACCTCTAAGCTGCACAAAAACACTTTTTTTCCTGAAGCTGGGGTTGCAGAATAACCCAAGAAATGATATCTATGAATAGAGGGGATAAAGTACATATAGATATATAAAAAAAAAGCATATGGGGGGAAAAAAAGACCCCAAACCTTACCCCTTTCCTAGCATATCCAATTCAAGGTACTGTCATTTTTGTTAAAAAATCAACTCATTCTTTCTAAATAGATGAGCATATGCACCACTGTCTGGAAATCCATCTGAAAACATTAAATGTCTCTTCAAATGAATCCTTTTTTTTTTATAGTTGCTGACCTCCCATCTGCTTCTTTAAGTAAAACTGACAGAAGTCTAATTTCTGTTTACAAGAGAGGTCTTTGCTCCTTGCAGACCTACCTATCTGAGTGATTGCTGAGATTGTCCCCTCTTTACAATGTGTTTCTTTTCATTCAGGGAAACAGGATAGAAGTTTTGCTTGAAAAACGATGAAAAATTCCAATGTGGGACAAACTCTCATATAAAAAGGGGAATTTAGAAGCTAAAGGTGCAGCGGAAGCCAATTTTTTTCCAAATCTTCATGTCCTTCATCTTCGTACAGTGCCATATCAACAGCTCCAGAACTTTGCTCCTAATAGTAAATTTTTCGACATTTCTTTTGGCTGAGCAGCTCTTGACTAAGATCTCAGGGATCTTGATGTTTCTCATCAGAAATTTAATTTTTATCTTGATTTGGTTTCTTGTGCAGGAGTTTCATGTCTTTGTCATCTTGCAGGATCCTTCTGCATTTATAAAGATCTCAGCTTGCTGTGGAACTGGGACCTGTATGTTCCCTTGGAGATGTTCTTAATGCAGAGATCTGTGGCTGCTCTCCATTTGTTTGGGCATGAGCATGTTAAATATATTTTAGTGTTCGGTATTTTTATGTCACATGGCTAAAAAACCTTCTAAAAAAGCCACCTTTAAAAACATAGGAAATATCAAAGGTGTGTAATGCAAAGGATACAAGCTCGTATTTCTCAATTGTTTTATAATCCATGTGGAATAATGTATTAGTACTTCATGTAGTGAGAAGATCTCTGGTTCAGCAGATTTTGATCACAAGACCTTGAATTTCAATTAGGACATTATGCCTCCACAAGCATCAGGCTTGAGGCATTCAGAATATTAAAATCTACTTCCCAAATATCCTATTGAAACTCCCTCGCCACATTCATCACAATAAAAATGAGAAATGCAATAAGAAAATTTTAAAAAAGAGTAGACTCTGGTTTTGTGTGTAATTGATTCCTCCTCACGATGTGACCATTATTTAAGAACTGTATCTGCAAGCTTGACATTATTAATACAGATAGTCACTTTTTAATAAAATCTTTCAGTTGACCCAAGCCTTACCCTCGTGGTTCATTTATAATCCTGGTTGTGAGGAGCCAGGCTGGATGTTCAGCTCTATCTGTTGCATCCTGCAAGCTGGGAGTCTCACAGGCACTGTAGCTGTAGGAGTGATGGAGCTTTAATAACATTTTTATTTGTGTTCAGCACGGTTTGACTGGCAGGGGCAGATGTGTGTATTCTGAATTAAATGGGATATGAATCCCATGTGCCTCCGCCGGGCCGTTTGTTTGCAAACAAAACCTCTTAGTAACAATGGTCTTTGTTCCCTTTTCTTGCTCACGTTCTTATTTTTTGGATCAGTAAGTGTTAACATGTGAGATGGAGGAAGGAGGTGTTTACAGGAACACAACAGATGTCCCCAAAGGTAAATGCAACTCGAAATACAAGGAACTGCTTCCTCTGTGATGGGCACCTGGGGAAATGAGAATAATCTCAAATACCATCACTTTTTATGCTTGAAGAACATTTTTAGGGAATACTGGGGGTTTTTTGGTTTTTGGTTTTTTTGTTTGTTTGTTTTGGGTTTTTTTGTTTTGTTTTGTTTTGTTTTGTTTTGTTTTGTGGCAGTATGAACAGTTTATTTTTATCTTGTTACTGGACCAGAGATATTTGCACCCTTGGGTCCCCAGGCTTCCATGTTACAGCAGGGAGCACCCCAAAATATCCTGGGGTGGGAACCTGACACTTCAGCTGGGGTTCCTAAAAAGGAGTAGGAGACACTGTTTGCAATATATGTATAGGCACAATTAAATAAATTAAGCAAAACAGTGTAGCAGGGAAAAATTGAAATGACAATTGTGGCATTGCGTAAAGTCGGTATATCAAATAAAGATGAAGCTCAGAATTTATTTAATTTGCCTTAAAGACTTACTTCAAGGACTACAATCAGGTGAATCGGGTGTGTTTGCTCTGGATATTTGGATTCTAAGGGTTTTTGTGTGGAGGAGAAGGTGTGGCTGCTATTAAACATCAATTCTTAATGCCTTGGCCTTGCTTTAAGCAAACCCCTTTGTGCTGAGGGACAAGGATCTAGAATTTAAAAATGGACAAGCTTGATGATGGTGAAAAAGCACTCTCCTGTTGGCTGATGCATCTGTAGAAGGTAAAGAGGTTTTTTTAAACTTCTGTTTCTGCAACTTTTAGTTTTTCCTTTATTTTTTAACCTTTTTTTTTTTGTTAGCATAGAAATTATTTAGGGACTGGAAGATAATGATTTCACCACGTTCTTTCTGAGGTCTCTAAACTCTCACACCTCTTCAAATCTAGACTGTATTAAGCAAAAAAATAATTTCAATAAAGATTTTATTAAAAATAATTTTAAAAGGTCCAGCAACAAATTTGTAGAAGTCAAAATGAAAAATAACCCACACAGAATAATTAGCTTCTCTGTTGCTTGCCATTTGGAGGGCTGGGCACAATAGAAGCACAGAGAGGGGACGATATTTTAGAAAACGCTTTGAAATGCAATTTCCATACGATTTTGAAAACTGGGAGCGGCAGTGAGGTCTGTCCATCTTCCCCTGGTTGTGTGGCCCTGACTTCAGTGAGGTGTCCCATTTGGATTCATCTACATTCACCTGAGGTACAGCTCATGTTGTGAGCACCCGAATTTTGCCCAAGGCAGACACTGATGTAACTAATTTTCTGTGTCATCTGACATTTGTCTATTGCTTTCCCAAAACTTTTGAAAGAGAAAAATAAGGTGGCTTTTTGTTATTGTTGTTGTTGCTGCTGCTGCTGTATCTTGGCTACAAAAATTGGGGGTTCAGCCAGGGCACAGCGTGGATTAAATTGAGTGGGCACTGTTTTTTGTACCAAAAAGTTGAAAATAGAGACAATGAGGGGGGGGGGGGGGGGGGGCCGTGATGTATCTTAGGGATTCTTTCCCAGCCTCCTGACCAGAGCTAAACCAGCTAATTGGAATCCTCTCTTTAAAACATTGATCAGCTCCCAGATAGTCTAATGAACTGCTAAAGCATTCCAGGTTCAAATCAATTGTTATTAAAATTTGCTGCTCCTTAACCAGGGAAAAAAAAAATAAGAAGAAACGTTTAAAACCATAAAGCTTAACAATTTTTAACATAAAAGGAATTACTGCTGACAATCCTAAATATTTTAGCTGCCATTTGACCCAAAGAGCAGCAGAAATACTGTAGTTTTGCTGCCACATACTTCACAGTCTGCCTATTACTAATTAATTTTTTGTTCTAGAATTTTTAAGCTCATACAAAAAAAAAAAAAGCAACCCAACCTCTTGCTGACTCATATTGTGATACTTAGTTTATTAATGCTTAAACATTCCCTTTCTGTTTCAATCATATTATAGCAATATGGCAAAAATATGAAGGCAAATGAAATTACTGGTTATGCTGCAAATAAAATAAAGTACAAAGAAATAACATAAAAATATCTGCTGTTTTTTGTGCACCACCTCCTGATTTTGCGAGGCTGGATGGCACAGAAGTACAGTTGAGAAAGTAAAAAAGCAGAAAAACAAAAAGCCCTACAACAGCAGGACATGAGTTAAGGAAAGTGCTTGAACATTTGTAGGATAAAAGGACTTCTGGAATTTATAGTCTATGTAGCAGTGACAGGGAAGAACAGGAATACATGGGAGGAATAGAATATTCCATTCCATTGAGATGATTGCATGGAGAGATATCCATGGGGTATGCACTAGTGGGCACAGACGTCCCTTGGAAATGGGAATATATGCAAGAAATGAGAGACTCTATGTGGGAAAAAAGTTATTATTTCGTCTTTTCCTCGTAAAAGTGGTGCTTGCATATGTGAAGGTCTAATTAAAGCTGAGGGCAAGGGCATAATTTGTATGTGGACGCTGGGTTTCTCCTGATGCCTGCCAGAAGAACACCTGTCTCTTCCTACTCACAATTAATTAATTAAAGCCTAAGAGATGAGTGATGAGGCTCCCTCTCCATTCTGGCTTGAGTGACAGTGCTAATCCAGTGCCAGTGTCATTTTAGAGCAGTCTTTGTAGTAATCTATTTGCCTGATGGATGGCTAGAAATACTTCTCTGTTACTCAGAAGAAACTATTATATTTCCTTGAAGGATGAGAAGATCTGTGTTTATTGATTATTGACTCAGTTATAGAGTTCCCTTAAAATAAAAGTTTCTGTCAGGCAGGAATCAGAATTAACTCATCCCAGAGTGGGTTCAGACAGGAACCTGCCCCAGCAGAGGCTGAAGAAGAGGGTTTTTTTCTCAAATGCATCAATCCATTCACATTTTCCTCCAGAAAAGAGGGGAATGGATGTGAATCCAGAGCCTTCCAGAATTTACCTAAAGCCTGAATTTGGGCTAGAGAAAAACGTGATGTTCAGCACCCAGCCAGCTGCTGATGGCCTCAGGAATGGCAGGGTGAGGAATATGAGGAATTCATGACCTCAGACACAATGAGCACAGAGCCCACAGTGGCACATGAGCCCACACATGAACGTGCTGTTGTGTACTCAGGGAAAAAAAATCCTCATTATATTTGTGGGGATTATTCCCTTACAGACTTTAATTTAGCATCCCTTGCTCGCTTTTTTTCATGAGAGAGGTGTAGCATTTTCCCTAAATCCACACACTAGCTCCAGGATGAGGATTATGACAGAAAATTCAATGTTTTTGGCCTAAATAAATAAATCTGCCAGAAAAGAGAGGTTACAGGGCTGCTTTATTTAAATATTAATTTTTCCAATTCCTTTCTTTCTTTTATTTTTTTTTTCCATTCTCAAAATTCTTCTGACCTCTTTATAGCAATAGTGGACAATTGCCTGTGTTTTTACATTGGAGTGGCTCAGTATGATGGTTATAAGTATATTTTTGTATTTTTATATATTTATATGTATATATTTCTATATATTTCTAAATTTATAGACAAAGATTTTTATATTTCTAATATTTCTAAATTTATATATAAAATTTATGAATAAAAATAAAAAGAGAAAATTACATATTATATAATAATTAGAATATAATTTTTGCCCAGCCCTTGCAGTGTCCAAGGCCAGGTTGGACACTGGGGCTTGGAGCACCCTGGGATAGTAGAAGGTGTCCCTGCCCATGGCAGGGAATGGACTGGATCAGCATTAAAGTCCCTTCCAACTCAAAATATTCTATGATTTTGAATAATTTAAGATATTAAAGGTTTCCAGCAGTCACAGGCAGAGGGTGTCAGGGCCAGGCTGCAAAGACTGCCACAAACACTGTTTGCATGGATCAAATTCCTGCTTTCTCTGTTGGTTACTCCTGCCAACACCCTTATCCTGCATCGAGTGCCGCTCCAAGAAAGAGGCAGAGGGGTGGAAAAGAGTGGTGACCACAACCTCAGTAACTACGTGGCTGCAAATTAACAGTGCTTGTGTCGCTGCCAGTTCTCCTCAGGCCTGCCCAGTGCCCACTGGATCCCAGCTCAGCTGAAAACCAGCAGAGCTGGCTGCTAACTGTCCCCAGCCTTCCAAGCACCTCTGACTATCCTCCAGGTTCATTGCTGATTTTGCCTGTGTGTTCCAGCTCCACGCTGTCTGTCCTGATTTATTCCATATGTCCTGAATTGAAATGTGTCATGGTATGGGGGAAGTCAGTAATTCCTCTCAGTTGCTGCTGGATTCTGCATGAGTCTATCTGCTGTCTGCTCTTTATGCTACCCCCTGGAAAAGCCTGAAATTATCTGAAATGCCAGCTGCTCCTTTCTTCTCCACTCTTGCTTTATCTCCTGGTAGTAGACTTTTCAGTGTTAAATGCTGAGAACCCTCAGCTGGGCTCGTAGGGAAAATTCAAAAGCCACAAGAAAAGCTAATTTTTGTGACCTTGAGCTGTGTTTGCTGTGGTGCAATCACCTGCCTGTGATCTCAAGGGTGCAGGTACCTCCTGCCCTGCCCTGTGCCACCCCAGCTTCACTCCTGGGACAGCAGTGGCACAGGGACTGTGGCACATTCCACATCCAACAAGGAATCCAGGCATGTCTCCTGTTTCTGGAATGCATGGCTCCTTCACTGTGCTGCAGAAGAATAATCCTTGCTGCAGGATTTATAGGACAAAGAAATAAAGATCACTCCCTGCTTTTCTGCAAAGCTGAGTCTACTAAGCTATTGTTAAAACTAGATTTTGAAAAACCAAAATTGATGACATCTTAGGCTGTTGTATGCCCTGTTAAATAGGCACAGGACAGTGTAGTTTTCTACCCTGGATATGACCTACAGGGAACATTAATGTTTCCTTGGCTTTGAATTTCATGGAATGGTTTGTAAAGGACATTTTTTTTTTTCAGAGAGAAGGCCTATAGCTTTTGCATACAAAAAAAAATAAAAATTAAATGCTTGTAGGACTGCACTGCAGTATTTGCATCCTCATTTATTCAGGGTGTGTGTCCAGACTGACGGCTGGCAAAGGCAAAATGCAAGAGGCAACAGAGCTTTCTCAGGGAAAACTGGGCAGTGAGTGTGGGACGAATCGAGGGCCTTAGAAAGACCCAACACTCTCTTGTCTGGCTGTCAGAGCCACAATTTTGACTTTCCATTTTCCAGCAGAAGCACTGCACTGCACACACCTCGTGCTGGGGACAGAACAAGGAGTATTGGGTGATGCTCCGGTTGTTTGAGGCATAACCCAAGTTGCTCCAGGTGCCCCAGCAGTGGCAGCAGGAAGTGGTGGATTTAGAACAGAGTGCTGCAGAAACCACAATATACCAGTCCAAACTGCCTAGCAGTAGAAAAAAAAATCCAAATTATTTAAACATTAAATGAAGCTGATAAAACACTTGTTGACAACTCACTGGAGCCTATACTAAATTAGGGTTTCTTGCAGTAGGTTTCTGAATTTACCTAAAGAGGTAGTTAATACAGATTGCAATAAAATATAGGAATTTCCATATTTCACTTTCTTCTGATATATTTTTTTTTCTCTCCCATGTATTTACAAATTTTATTCCCTTTCTGATGAAGAATTCTAGACTATGGAAACATATCATCAACACTCGCTTTAACTTTTTCTCCTGAAATACCAATAGCAAAGATGAGAGCCAAATCGAGGGGTTGCTGGGAAAGGTGTTTCTGTGTAGCATTGAATTTCAGGTGGTCACCATGCTGCCCTTTTTGGCCCAAATGACATCTATTTTAAATGCAGTGCACACGCAGGAGCAGTGAATGAAATAACTGTGTTAAATGGAATTCATGAAAAGCAAATGACTTTAGGGGAAGGGAAGAAACCCCCTGGTAACTTAACAAGCATCACAAGAAATAAATCCAGAAAAATCTTCCTGCTGTGGTTGTTAATGGTCTTTGTGTGTATCTCTTTTTAATTATTATTTCAATAAATAATGAATGATCAGCACATAAAAATTTAGGCCAAACAAATGGAAAAAAATGTGAACCACAGACTGATGCACATTAGTGAGGATTTGCTTAGGGGCTCGTAGCACATTTATCAACCCTGATCAATTTACTGATCCTAAAATTCAGTTTTAAAAGAAAGTTTGTGTGAAAAAACTGAACAGAAACACATATGCAACTGCACCACACCTGAGCCTTTTGTTACAGGTTGCTGAGGTGGATGGGGTGGATGATGTGTTACCCTGCTGAAGCAAGCCCCACTCACCACAAAGTGAAATTTTGGAACTGGTGGGTTTTTTTCCACTTCCAATTAGGAATAGAATTTTTAAAAATTATCTATCACCTCGTTTCTTAGTGTCTAAAGACCCACTCGTGGGTCCTTGTTTTGCTTTGTTTGACTGCTTTTCTATGAGCTGATAACTGCTGTATTCAATACTTACCCTTCTCCCCATTAGTGATGAATATTGGTAAAAAAAATATATTGAATACTTCCATCCATTTTATGTAATGTGGATGTATTAATGAACATCAATAATTTAGTATTTTACTTTATAAATAATTTATGTATATCAAAAGGAGAAGCAGAGAGGGAAAATTTTGAATTCTCCATGAGAAACACCAGCAGGCTTTGAGAATGCTTTCTTGAAATATGTATGGTCTGTAGCATTTTTTTTATATATATATGCATTGTTGCTTTATATGCAAAGATGTTTTATCCAAGTATTATGTACCATTTTGAAAAATACTGGTGTGGCAGCTAGAAAATTGTGTTTTCACAAGGACTTTGCAAGAATTTTATTTTTTTGGTGGATCAGCTATTTTGATAAATATACAGATATATCAGTGTCTGTGGTAACTGACACATCAGAAGGGTTCCTGAAATCCTCTTTCCAAGAACACAGAGAGGCTGCTTCTTAGAGAAGGAACTGTGAATTTTTAACTGAGAGCCTGGCTGCAGGCAGCCCTTGGAAGCCCCCAGTTTAATTTTGAAGGATCAATAAAACCTGGTGTGTACTGCAAGAGGCTTCATCTCCTCCTCTTCTAAAACCAGCTTTCATTATCCAGGGCTGAAGATGGTGAGGAAAAGGAGTGGAGGGAAGAAAATAATCAATCCATTCACCCTCCAGTATTCCTTCTGTTCCTGAAAGTGGAAATGAGAATGTTATTTTAACCATTACTGTTGATTACAATGAACAGTGACAGCACATCCCCTCCATAAAGCAAGGAAAGAACAACCTAGTGCATTTTTCTCATTATTATTATTATTATTACTACTATTACCATTACAACATTATGAGTATTGTTATTATTATTATTACTATTATTATTATTATTACTATTAGGCATTTAATGAAGACCTATTCTATTTTAATGCTGCTGGGCGTATTCTAAGAGAGGGAATTCCAAAGCAGTCAAATGTAGGACATGGCACAGAAATGGGTAAGGCAGACCAGGAAATAAGATGAAGTTATCAAGATCATCATTGTTTTACAAATAAATCATAAGGCATTTCTTGGGTTTTTTTTAACATCTTGAATTATCCAGGCTAGAAAAATCGAGGCTGTTGCAGTCTTTTGTCCACAAACTTTGGCACAGGGAATGGCAGCTCTGCAAAATGACACTAATTAGTGGAAGATTGTTAAGGAGAGAAGTTCCCATCCACCAAAGCATGGCCACTGCTGCCCAGCAGTGCTATGGGTCTCCTTTATTTACAATATTTGGTGGTGTTCTGTGAAATGAACGAGTGGTATTTTAACTGCACTTTACCATAACAAGGTAACGCTGGTTCTTCCAGTTTTGATTTCCTTGAAAAAAACCCTCTCAAGATGTTCCCCAGCAAGTTCTGTTTGTCTTCTGTGGGTTACATCCCCGTTTCCTGGGTGGTGCTTCCTCTCACTGCTGTAGAAATGCAGTAAAAAATGCAATTCACAGCGTGGTTGGTGATGGGCAGCAGTCAAAACCCCCAGAGCTTTGATCAGGTCTGTCAAGCACTGATAAATCTGAATTTTCTCAGCTCCAGGAGGCTCCTCTGGCCACCTCTTTAACACCACACTTTCTTATAATGTTTCTAGCCAGAAGCTTTCAAAGCCTGTTTTGTTTTTATACTTTTTGCCTCACTGGCCACAACTTGTTTTCAGTTTATGGCAGATAGAGTTGGGTTTCCATCACTAGGCACTGCTGCCAGACATTTCTCTTTCTGTCTCTGACACAGCTCAAGACCTTTTTCAGCACCAAGGCTCCAGGAAAAAGGGTAGCAACAAAATAGTGATGAAAATCTGGCTTTGCCCACCCAAAGCAGTTGTTTGGAAGAGCAAAGCTGACTTACTGCCCTCAGTGTACAACAAAAGAGTTGTTCAATTCTCTGCCTTCACCTGAGTGGCAAAGATGTGAAGCACACAAGGAGGTTACACATTGTTATATTCAAATATTTTTCAATATTACACATTGTTATCTTTCTTTTAAGGAGGTGGCAACTACTTCTTACCCAGTTATTTTTCACGCCTTTTTCACCCTTTTCACACCCCTTATGCACATTTAAGGGCTTTTAACAAGTTAAATCCCTTTTCCCTCATAGCTTTGTGGACATTTTTTTTTTTTTGACTGACTTTTATGACTTGGAACTTCTTTCTGATTTTATCTTCCTGATTTAAAAATCACTGCACCTAAAGACCATCCTAATGACCTGATTTCAGATCCTACCTAAACTAAAATAAGGTGACATGCCAATAACTCACTTGCCATGTTGCTCCAGGAGCTTTGGATTTCTCTGAGGAAGCAAAATTTCCAGTTATTGTGCATTCAACAGATTTCCACCCTGCATGATTCCGGAAAGAGATTTCTTGTGGATGTCAGAAATTTAACTCATGTCACTTCTCCATTTGGAAGGCACAACACACTCTGTAACTATTAATAATTACCAGTCAGATTCCTGACTGTGTTTTTATCATTGGAATGTTGGACCTGGAAATAGCAGCACAGGCACATACCCAAGACTCCCAAGGAAAACATTTCCAGAATAAAGCAGCACCCATAAAACCTGAAGTGTTAATTCATTGTGTTTAGATGATAAAGTGAATAATTAGCAGCCCTATATGGAATAATGTGGTTTGTAGATTATCGAATCTGTTGCCAATGTTAAAATTTTCCTGTCCCCAAAGTGGAGGATTTAAAAGTATAAACCAAATAAACCAATTTTTTTTTTTTGGTCATCAAAATTTCCTGTGTTTCCTCTACTTTCCCATTTGGCTGCCCTTGTTTGCTAAATTCTTTAGCAGCAGAGAGTTGGGGACATTAGAAATACATAAATACATATATTTCATCCTGGCTAAATATGGGGTAAATACTCCTCTCTAAAAACAAAAGAAAACAAATTAAACAAAAGAAACTCTTACTGTTTAAAATAACTCCAGAAAATAAAACTCTTATCAAAATATTTCTGTTATTAGTCATGAATTAATACCCAATTAATGACCAAAATAATTTATGCCTTCAGGAAAGAAAAGGCAACATTTTGAGTACAGACTTTTTCCTCTCTAGTGAGTTCTTCCTTTCCTTTGGTGAAACATACTCGTATTTATTGCTTAATAAGGACTCAGTGATTTATTCAGCATTGGCCTCGAAGAGAATAAGTTTTCAGACCACTGGATAAAAGGAAAATAAAGAGAATATCAAGTCTCTGTTGCAACAGAGTGCAGTCATTATGCAAACTTCAAGAATGAAATTTGGATTTGTAACCTAAGAAACAGGTAGGGCTGAGTCGAGCTCCACCTGTTAACAGCCCAGTGACTCTCTTCTCACTGCAGAAATTCCATGATTTAATCTTATAGTGAGGGTACTCATTGAAGGCTTGAGCCCAGAGTGGTTGGAGCATGCTGGTGCTGAGTGTTTTGGTACAAAAAGAGGTACAAACTGAGGTTCCCAGGTGTCACCATTCACACCTGTAGGGCCCTTGACTCTCTTAGCACTGCAGCAAACAGTGGCACTCCTGCAAACAAAGCACATCTTGGTAAAAATCACCCCAGATTGCCACAAAACCACAGGAATTAAAAAATTCAGAGAAACCCTATGATACCCCCTTGGGCCGTGTTCCTCGCTACAGACATCTCCCAGGCTATCATACCCTGTTTTTCACACTGGAGAACAGTGAGAAACACTCCGTTTTTCTTCCCTTTTTGACGAAGAATTCTAGACTACTGAAGCATGTTATCATCACTCCTTTTAACTTTTCCTCCTTGGGGAGAAGCAGCTGCTTAGGCATAGGCTGGACAGGATTTATTAGAGCTGGTTAGTCACAGGTTTGCACCAAATTTCTTGGTAGGAGTTTCTGCTTGTTTTCCACTTGCTGTTTCTGGGTGCTCTCCTTTGGATCCTGTGTGTGGGAAAAATTGGAGACGGAGGGCAAGGCTCTCATCCCCTTGTTTTTCTGGGATAAATTTAATTGGGAGCACTCCCGAGTTCAGAGGCACAGGCTGAGAACAGGAAATTGTAGCTGGACTGGCAGAGTCAGAGCCACATTCTGGCACCTTGTCTGTTCACATGTGCTGGAGGAGCACATACCTTTGAAGATGAACTCCATGTGCTATTTGGGAATGTTTTTACATGAACAAAAACCAGCTTCAGCACTGGCTTTGGTACCTCTCAAGTAAATGAGACAAGAAAGTAAAACACTACTGTTTCACAAGCTCTCACTAATCTGATCCTGATTCCAGGCTCTGCAATGTATTTGTAATACTTCACAACATGTGGTGTCTAGAGGGAAGGCTACCTTCTTTCAGCAGACTGGCCAATGTGTTGTGAGACGGTCTCATGACAGGAATGAATCAAGAGGCTTCTCTGGTTTGCTCTGGCACAGGGGTAATCTGGACACAAGTGCTTTTAAATGGCGTTTTCAAAACTTTCCATGAGATAATGGTGGTTCTTACGTGGTTTACTTCAAAGCAAAGCAGATATCTCTGTCCCCTCTTGCACATCTAAAGGCACCACGCCTTGGAGCCAGACATTATATCCTTCACTCTGCATCCGAGTGAGGTGGAATAATTTATCACTCCAATTAAAAGGAACTGCGGGAATTTTAAATGTTTGGAACAAACATGTGCTTGTGCCTTGATGGGTGTAATCTCACCACTTATTGGTCTCCCCTGTGCTGGCTGCTGTGGGAAGTGGCTGCCTCAGCACAAGGGAAAAACCACCAGGCACAGCTGGGTTAAAAGCTATTGTCATCTGACTGCTGAATTCATGAAAAGGTATTTTGGCTGGTGGCCTCCCAACAGCTGGCCCTGTAACAATCAGGATATGTCAGCTCTGTTGGTGGGGTGCTGTCTATTTTTGTGCCCCTGTTTCCCTGCCTGGGATGCCTGAAAGGTGTCAGTCTGTTGTGCTGGCCTGTCACCACCCCAGGAAGGTGAAGTGCTGATGGATCCTACACTGGGTACCAGCCCCTCAACGGGAGTCACATGGCTTGGGAAGCCTGAGACAGGGAAAAAAGAAATGGGGATAAGATGGTCACAGAGCATTTGGGACAGGAAAAGCGAAGAAAGGACCCTCTGCAGGAAATATTTTAGGCTTGGAAATTGTTTGTTGGTGAGCAGCAGAATTCCGTGTGATTGCACACTTAGGCTGCCCCAAGGCACCTTCTCTTTCAGTGTCATTGATGATCTGATGTATAAAGCATGGCTTCATTAACTCTCATGCCCTGCATTTCCACCAAAACTGGGATGAAATGGGAGCAGAGGAGGTGGGATTTGACCTCCAGTGGAGCTGAGCTCATCAAGGCGCACACACAGCAGCAGCCAGGGTGGGCAGAAACATACATGGGATGCTGGGGGGAACAGACTTGGAATGGTCTCTGTGCTGTGTTCTTCAAAAACTGAGCAGCCTCATGTGTCTTTCTTTCAGAGCCAAAGCCAATTTCACGAGCACAAGGATCCAAGATTGTTCCTGTTTGGTTAAATGAGTCCCAAATTAGGTCTTGTGGCCATGGAACACAGCTACTAAAAATCCCTGGGCAGTCACAAGTCTTCTGGCTGCCCAGTCTGATGTCCCAGTGTCATAGGTGCTGTGCCCTGTCATGCTTTGCATAAATTCAGAATATATGGCACCTTAGCCCTCAATATTGCCATCCTAAATTCCTCCTAGAGCTACTCCTCTGAAGAAAGATGTTTCCAACTCACTGTATATTTTAAACAAACTTCCATAGAGAAAAAACTTGCAGTCTTTACTCAAATTAGCTACAAAAGACTTGAAATTAATTCTGCAACCCCAGAAGTATCAAAGTAGGAAGTACTTAGACTAGTGCATACAAGTAGTTAGCACATACTGGAAAAGGGATAAGTAAAAATCCAGCAACAATAAGGAAGTTTTATAAAACTATCCTAAAGCTCAGATACCAAGTCTTTGTCAAAAGTCATTACTAAGATCATAACAACAAATATGGATTGCATTTTCTTCCTCTGAAGTGAATCAGCCCTTCTCTTCATTATATAATTATGAAGGATATTACTGCAGTATCAAGAAGGGTCTTTCTCTAAGTCAATGGATAATTCAATATGCAATCTCCATCAGTTCCTATGTTTACACATTTCCTTGCCAAGATGTCAGTGGAAAAGTGCCTGCCATTGTTTCTGAATATCAGCTATTAATTAAGTTGCCTGGATTTTTCTTTGAAGATAAAGTTTGCTCATAACAAATGAAATATTGCTTTGAGACTCAGAAGAGCTAGCATGCAAAAAAACTGGTTGCTGAGACACAGGATGCACTGCATTTTCCCTTTCCTGTGTGTTCTCCCATTTGTTGATAAAGCCAAACAAATCCATCAAACCCCAGAGCTGAATAATCTGCAGAGAAAAAATTAATTGAAAGACACCAACCATTCCTGCTTCCCCCCATCCTCCTTGGCCAGTGATGTAGCATGTGGTAGATCCTTTAGCACCACAGTTAATTGTTTATACTACAAAGTCAGCCTTCCTTGCTGGCTTGGGTAACCTTGCCAAGTGGAATTATAGGCCTGGTCTCCTGCCAGAGTTTACTCCCAGACTTCATTATTTAACTGTTTCTTTGTGCAGGGCTGGGCTGTCACTGGGGCTGGCAGGAGTCACTTTTGTGCACACATCCACCAAGGCTGTGGGAACAGAGTGAGGAACCCTGCATGCACACACAGATTTACAAAAAAAAAAAAAGCCTTACTTCCTCTTCCAGCACACTGATGATGTTTGGAAAGAGAAGCTTGAAAAACCACGTGTGGAGATCACAAAGGAGAAGCATGGCTTTTTTGTTGCATTAGCATCCTTAATTCCTTGCAGAGCTTCCCAGAAGGTGGCTCCTCACTGGACACCTGGCTGTGGGACCAGTCCCCCTTCCTTGCACAGTGTGGTGTTTGCAGACAAACAAAACAATTTATTGCATGAAACAAGTTCTTTAAAGAGCACAAGAGGCCTGCAGCCTATAGTCAAAACACTATCCTGGCTATGCTGGAGCACTGCAGAAATCTCAAAAAGCTTCCGTGTGGAACAGGCTCTGCCTCCTTCCAGACTCTGCAAGCACTGCAGGGCATAAGGATTTTCACAATGTGGAGTGTATGAAAGCTGCTGCAACCACAGAGGAATCCTCCACAGTTTTAAATTGACAGAGAGGATGAAAATCCTGACAGAAGAACTTACTGGCGGCCCGATGCCTTTGAACAAACATTTGTTCATTAAGAACACAAAAAATCCCACCTATCTGATGCATTGTGGAGTGGATAAACAGCGAATAGCAGCAGCATTATTTCTCCTTCCTTCCCCAAACTTCACTGGCATTTCAAAAATCCAAGGCTCCACCTGAACAGCTGAAAGAGAAGAAAAATCTTCTTTCCACTTCCTGCATCTTTACATCACAGTCTCCTCTTTTATTTTCTTGACACTCTTCTAAAATAATACTCATAAAAGAAAACCTCCCATGGTTCAGTGAAAGGCTTAGTGAACACCATCCTGTGAGTTGTGAACACGTCCCACAGTTGCTGCTGGTGCTGAGCTTTTTTTTCCTGGGCTTCCAAGGCCACGTTGTGGTCTTCATGTTTCTGAAGAGCATTTTTCAGTGACACCAGGAAAATGGCACCTTTCAATTTAGTTCTGCCACTCAGTGAAATAAGGTGGCCATTTTAAACACTTTCTTTTAATCCACTTTCTTGCAGTGGATTTTCTAAACATAAAGGGAAGGATTTTACTTTTTTCTGTAAAAACAAGAAGGAATAGCTGAGAAGGACAGACAGGGATGAATGCAGTGGCAGGAGCCAGGAATTCCTGCATTCTCCATCTGACTCTGACCTCTGGGGTCTTCAGTGCACGACTTGGTTCTCGTCCCTTCGTCCCTTCGTGCCACTCCCTTTAAAACAGCAATTTCAAATTCAAGTGAGAGCTGTGCGAGGTAAATCATTAGGTGCTGCGGAGGAATTCATTAGCAGACTCTTGGAAGGTGGCCTCACAATCACTTGGGGTGGTTGATTTACCTCAGGAAAGACACTTAAATAGCCACAAGAAAGACTATTGCAACTCATAGCTTGTGCACTTTGCCCGCCAGGGCTGCAAGCCTCAGGGTCCGAGGAGCTCTGGGGGCTACTAAGGCAAGAACTTGTGCAAGCACCAGGGCTCCATCAGTCTGACACAGGAATGAAGAAATATGTCACTGCCTCTGAATCCCCTTTTGTGAATCACTAAAGCTGCTGAGGAGGGAACAACCAGAGGCTGAAGATTTCCTCAGACATCCCTCGGGGTCATGCACAGTGGGGTGAAGCTGATCCTGTATGAATTCCGGGCCTATTCAAATCCAGTAGGTGCTCTGGGGCAAATGTTTAAACTGCAAGCACGGGTTTTGACCACAAAACAAACATTTAAAAAATGCGTGACGACTTATGACAGACTGTTTTCCTACAGCAGTTGGGTCCCTTGGGACGGTGGAGCAACCCAACCCCAGGTTGTACGGGAAGGGTAAGGGAGTGGAAGCTGAAAGATGCCGCTTTCAGGACTCTTGTGTAGGCAGGGAACTGAGTCGTAACTTTTCCAGTTCCCTGAACCACTGGGAACAATTGGTCCTGCCACAGTCTTGCTTCATGGCTGCCTGCACCCTGTCACCCTCTCAGTGAGCTGTAAACCTTAGATCAGGCCTTTATTTCCACAGAAAGCTCCTTCTGGGAGTTGGTTTTTAAAAGATTCTGAAGATATCTCTTACCTTTGACTCATCTATTCTCATCTTACAGCACCTCTTTCCCTTCCTGCTATCTCCATCTTTCCCTTCCTAAAACCGATCCAGTTCAGAAAATGCTGAGTTTCCCAGTACCAGTTTTCCTTAACTTTTCTTATTTTCTCTCCATTCTTCCCATCATCTAGAAAAAAATTTTATACCCTATTTTTGCTGATGTAAATTTTCCCCAAGTGTATAGGAGCAAAGGGTCCTGTGTACCCCATCTGCACATCTCATCCATGAAGGGTGAAACCACAGCTCTGTGCCATTCCCAGAAAGGCTTGGCATGTTCCAAACCACAAGAAACAATCTGGCCAGGCGAGGAAGACAACCTGGGAAGGCAGATGTTGTGCCATTTCTTTGCAGGTCTCATCCAGGCTCCTTGCTTGGAGCCTGGAGAAGGCTCCCCAGCCCTCCTGTCTTGCCTGCAGATGGCAGCTGCTGCTGTTGCAGGAGGAGATATTTCCTCTTCTTTGCCTTGCCGTTAATCTCTTCTGGAAGCTGTGGCTGCTGCTGCTGCTATCTTTGGTGAACCCAGGAACAACGGCAGCTGTTCCTTCAATGAGCCTTCCCACCATCAAAGGAGTCTGGGAATCTGTTCCCAATTGTGGACTGGAAGAGGCTGTGCTCAACAACTTCACCACTCCCATTTTTTTTCGTTTTTTTTTTTTTAGCCTCCCTTTTAGAAGAAGGAGGTATCAAATAACTTTCCATTTTAAACCATCAGGAAAATTACATATCCTCTGCTTCAAGCATATGACCTTGGAAATCACAGGGCAGGAGGCCTCAGGGCTGTGGCTGTCCAAATGTAATTACTCTCTCCCTGACTCCATGGTGCTGTCACAGTTTTGGATGTGGCGCACAGCAGCTCAGCACCCCAACACCCCTGCAACTAAAAACTTTCCATTTTTAAAGCCCCAGGGCCCCTAAATTCCAGTTTGTGTGAAGCTGTCCTGGAGCACAGCTGGGCAAGAACAGGCACACTCTAAATAAAGGAAATTTGAATTGGAAATGCTTAAATGTTTCACATTTAGGCAAATCAGGGCCTTTTTTTGATGCTGGTTCCTCAAAACATTCCTACTAGCTTCAGCTCAGCTCCTGCACGTGCATTCTGCAAGGTTGTGAGTGTTGAAAAATCACTGAATGGAATCACAGAATTCTGGAATGATTTGGATTGGAAGGGAGATTAAAATTCTACAACTTCCAAGCCCCCTGCCATGGGCAGGGATCTTCTACTACCCCAGGCTGCTCCGGTCTGACCATGAGATTCATCTCTTCATACATGGAAATAATTCATTTTTGCTTACATCACCTTATCTTATTTATCCATGCTAAATGATGGTTTCCTTTTGTGGGTTTGTTTTTTTTTATTTTGGCTGGTTTTTTGTAGATTGTCTCCCATGGGTGGGTTGCCTGAGCCTGAAGCACACTAAAACATGTTATCCTTTCACTGAAAACAAGAGAAACAGCTCTCTTCCAGGAGTATGACATATATGGCTGAGGTGCTGCCACAATTCACTCCATTAACCTTTACAGTAAGATTTTTATTTTATTCCCGTATTTCTATTCACCTGGAATATCACATTCAGAAACATCATCATGTAATGACTTCCACAGCAACCTCTGTAGAAACACCTAGGGCCTGATCTTTGTGCTCCTGAATGTGCAGTGACATGTTCTGCCCTTACAGATGGCTCCAACACTCTTCAGAAACAACACACTGGGGTTTTTTTTCCCCCTAAGAATAACGAGTTGAAATTTTTCTCCTGTGCTGAGGAAGTCGCAGCTACAACCCAAAACTTGTTTAGGCAAGCCGTAGAAAAATTAGGTTTGAACTGCAGAGAGAATAAATAGAACAAAAGTGAAATGACAGACAATCTGTTTCAGTGGGTTTCCCATACTACTTGTTTACTTTTCTTCCAAGTTATATACTCTTGCTGGTTTAAATATCTATGGAAGTGGAGCACTTATAGCTAAGACCTAAATTCAAATGCACTGTATAATGCAGTAGAAAGCTGGAGATGTGGAGCTCTGGTTATGTTTGGCAATGCATGACAGGTCATTTAGGAAGTTAACTTCATATCTGGTCTTAAAAATACTGAACTGCTCATTTTGCTTTCTGTATTGATATTTGGAAGATGCTTCTCCTTGGCCTCAGTTTCCTAAAGGAGGTACAGAATGATATCCCAAATTCTCTCTCTTCTCTGCCATAATTTCCTTCCTAATCCAAGTGTTGCATGAAGGTTCATTTGAATGAACAGGAATTTTTCTAATTTTCTTTTGCATTTTTTTTTATTAATTTTGAATGTGACCATGAAACAACACCTGAGATGGAGTTATTCTGGTATTGTTGAAACAGAAGCTCAAGGTTTGTTAATACCGCAACCCCGCTTGGCAGAAAAAGAAGCTCAAGGAAATTTTGCAGTTTAGGAAGTTTGGGAGACTTGAATTTTTTTGTATGCTTGGATTTTCACTAATGCTGACCTCAAATTCCACTTTTACCAAAAATGGATCTCTTTCCAGCATGTTTTTCTTGCCATTTTGGAAGTACAGATGCATTTGTTAAATGAACACATGTTAATGTTGTGTGGGAGAAGGGGATCAAAACTACATAAGACTGAAAAGTGAGACTGAGAGAAAACCTCCGTTAGATATTTTTTTTTTAATTCAGATTTTTCAATCCCTTAGGGTATTTAGCTTCCTTCTGTTAGAGCTTATTGACACAGATTTCTCTTTAATCATAGCTCTTCAGGCAGCATCCTGCTTCTAAAATTTACTTCAACCATTCACCCTTAAAAACAGCTTAGCTGAAACATCTTTTTAGAACATATCTTTTGAATCTTCCCACTCAACAGAAATTATTTCTGAATTATTACTCTTTTCCCCCTGGGAAGATACTGTGGTCTGCAAAGAAAGCAGGGTTCCAGGGCATAAAAGGAGTTGTCTTCTTTGTAGCTCAGCTATTTGTAGGGCATAATATGTGCGTGTATTTATGGTTTACCCTTTTTTCCTGATATTTCCATACCATGATAGAAAAAATACATGTTTTCTTGCTCTCTCTTTCTCTTTCTCCTTCTCTTTTCCCCTTCCTTCCTTCCTTCCTTCCTTCCTTCCTTCCTTCCTTCCTTCCTCCCTCCCTCCCTCCCTCCCTCCCTCCCTCCTTTCTCTTTTTATTTACATTTTTCTTTTTAGTTTCCTTTTCTTTAATTTTTTCTTGTATTTTCCCATTGTCTTTTTGCCTCCTTCCCATTCATCTCTCAGTCTATCATTGTCTCTCCTTTTCTCTCTCCTGCTCTCTTTTTCCCTCTCTTTCATCCATCTATTCATTAACGTGAATAAAAGGTCACCAAAAAAAAAACCAGGGAAATTCAAAGCCCACTTACACCCCCCCCCCCCCAAGCTCTCCCAAATTACAGTACAACACAGCTGAAACTTGAACCTGGTTAGGGAGAATATATAAACTTTGCAAGTCTAATAAGAAACAGATTTTGAGGGCTTTGTACTTAACAACTACTAGGAAATTGAATGTAAGAAATATTTAAGAACAACATGAAGATTTCAAAAGCAATGTTAACCTGATCACATTTAAAAACTATTGTGTGATATGCTATGATAAAATTTCTGTTTATTAGTAAGGATTTAAGTTAAATATGTGTTCTAAAGCTGAGAGCACAAATCTTCCTATATTATAAAGCTTCATTACTAGATTTAAGTTGGCTACTGATCATAATTTTAAAAGCATTAGGAGATTGATTATGTCTTTCCAATGTAATAAACTCAGAGTAAAATTGCACAAGACTGAAGCAAACCAAGTGGACTTGGTGAGAACACCAACTTTTCAATTTCTTTTTCAATGCAGAACTTACGTTGCCCTGTGGGTTTCACCACGTATTTTCCCTTTCACAATTCTTGCACAACTCCTTGGTTTTACCAGTAGCTCAGAAAAAACAGTTCTGGTACAGAGTATTTTTCAAAGAAAGGAATCAGGTGACTGGACAGGGTCTGAAAGTGGAGAATTCAAAACCCTGGTTTCAACACCCTCATGGTTTTAGGGTGGACAAGGAAGAGCTCGAACTCTCTTGCAACATTGCTGCATCAAGAAAGTGAAGCAGAAGTAACTGCACAGTCATTACTCTGCAGAGAGAAAGCAGAAGATCATTCTTGTCCTGTTCCTGAGGAAGACCAAACTTTCACTGTCATCCAAACTGGAAATCCCCACCCTGAGCAATATATGCCCAGTCACTCTTTCCATGAGGGAATAAGATGATGGCAGCTGCAAAACCCTCAAAGACCATAAAAAATAAGGTGATTTCATAAAAAGCAAGTGAAGTTTGTCTGATTTTCAGTGTGAGGTAGGAAATTTATTTTATTCTCACAGGCTGGCTCCTCCCAAGAGTTTCTTTACAATCAGCATATTTCCTTTGTCTCTGTATCATTTTTGATCCAATCCTGCAAGGTACCAGCAGTGCTCAGCAGCCCTGCAAGGATGGGAAGTCCTGTACAGAGTTCAACAGCTGGTCTGTCCATTGCAGCCTGCGCTGATTTAGCAAGGTAAGCCTGTGCTGGAGGCAATTTTAAAGCTTTTTAATCTTAAAATGCTTGATTTCTTAGACACAGGAAGAACTGCTGTTTGAAGCTGATCCAAGGAGGGGGAGGAGAGACCTGGCAGATGTCAATTTGAGCCCTGGTTAAAACAACCTTCTTCAAGCAATCTAACTCATCAAGCTAATAGTTATTCAGTCTGATCCTGCAGGGCCTTGTGTTTTATTTCTGTTTGGGTCTCCCTGAGATAAAGCTCTAAAAGGAAAAAGAAAGAAAGAAAAAACCCCACAACAGTGGAAAGCAAAACACATGCAGCCCACCGTCTGCAAATTTCTGGCACAATGAAGGCTGTAGTGAAAATAAGTGATCCCCTGACATTTGTTGTGGCATTTGGTGTCCCAAAATTACTGTGAGATGTGTCTGGTGTTAAGCTGATGGACAATGCTCCACACACCGCAGAAAACCCAGGTTTGAGTCAGTGGTTGCAGCTGGAGCAGCAGCTTGAGGGCCATTGAGCAACAATGACACTTCAACGAAATAAATTAGACAAAACAAATAGAGTCAACAAATGCAGCATGGTTGTCATCTGTGCTGCTGAGACCAGAGTGTGACTGCCTGAGGTGACTCCACCAGCACAGATGAATTTTGTGCTGTTGGGTAGAAAAAGTCTTTTTATGTTTGGTGCCATCAGAGACTCCAGGCTTAGAGGGAACAGGAAAAAAAAAACCAACAATCCCCTCCCCCCCCATCTAAATATAAAATCTTTACTCCACAAATTACAACAGAATTGTACCCCATAGCATCATGTTCAGGAATCTGGTATAACCTAGAGCAGGGGGTGTAATCAGGTCCTTCTAAAGGGAGGGAACAAAGAATTACATTTTTCAAGAAACCCCACAATATTAAAATGCTGACTCTTTCTTCCAGGTACAACATGAGCAAGTTCATATTTTCACTTCTGACGGTAGAAGAACTGCAGTTCTCTTGCCCACATCAAGCACAAAGCCTCAGGAATTTTCTCTAGACAATGGCATAACACAACCACATTTAGTCTTTCGTGGAAGAGATGCCCTAAAGAATTTTCAGATGATTTTTATACTTTTAAGAGTGAGAACTCAGAGTGACATGTGGGTCTGTTGGTATGAAATAACACTGAAACACTTGTTAGGCTATTTCATGTAAGTACTTCCACTGGCCTTTAAATGATACCTGCCCAGCATGAGGCAGGGCGCAAAGATTAAAATCTGCAACTTAACTCAGAACAGGTGAGATTTGTGGTGAAACCAGGCTCTGAATATGTTTGCAGCTTCACACAAGGTTTTCCCCTCCCAGATTTGACACATACTGGAAGGAACAGATATTTGGAGTCTTCCAAAGACTCTTTTAGTTATTATTAATTTTGGCATATTATTGGCAAATTGAACTTGTGGCTACTGAGCTGTGGGTTTCTCTCAGATCTTGACCAAAACTGACATCAATGTGTTTGTCTCAAACTAGTCCTTGGGAGCTACAGCAAAATCCATTAAAATTATTAGACACTGAAAAAGGGCATGAAGAACAAAGTCAGACTCAGGGGCAGAGCAGGGAGAGGGGGGACACAATGAGCTAATTCATGGAGCTTTATGTGCATGATCCAAATTCTTACCAAAAACATTTATGTTGTGGATTTTGAAATAAAGCATTCTCTGTTTTGTGGCATAATAAATTGGGTGGCACAGAAACACTCGACAAACTTGACAGATCAGTTACTGCTCCTTCACAGCAACATCCATCTCACGCAGAGCTCGAATTTTTGGACAAAGAAAATACCACAGAAAGAGAAAGGGAAAGCAAATCTGACTCCACCATCCTGCTTTTAAAGCTGGGCACCCCTCAGTCACACCATTCACTGTCCCCCTCTGCTGTGAGGGGGTGGAGGAGGGAAGGAAAACCCTGCGGAAAAAGCATTTTATGGGGTGTGTCTTCCTCATGTCATCTGCATAAAGGCAGAGCCCCTTGTAACCAAAAATCTTTGTGATGGTTTTGGCCACAAGTGTCCATCCACTTGCACAGTTGTGAAAACAACCACAGGAGTAACAAACCAAAAAAACCAAAAAAACACATATGGAAAACAAGGAAACAAAGCCCCAGCACTGTGCTGGAGATCTGTAGGTAAAAGACCCACCACAGCACCTGAATTTTAACTCACCTCACCCAGAAATGCACAGCAGTGCTGCAATTCTTTTAAACACTGGAAGAAGCAAAGCTGTCTGAGATATTACTTCCACCCACTGGCAGGGAGTGCAATCTATTTGTGTTTTTTGATCTTATATGTTAAAACAAAACAAAACAAAATAAAACTGTCCTGGCTTCTGGGCAAGCAGAACTGGTGCTAAGGTTAAGCTAATGCTGTAGCTCTTACAGTCCAGGAATACATTTATTATTTGTAGTCCAGCCAAGTTTATTCACTTATATTTTCACTAAAGCCACAGTCTTTTGAAGATGTTGCACTTGGACTTCCTCCCTGCCAAGTTTCTAAATTACAATGTGCTGTGTCCATGAGAAAACTGAAGAAGATTTATTAGAACAAGGTGCCAGAATGTTTCTCCCTGCCCCACATCAGTCTGGGGTTGAAGTAGCACATGAGAAGACGCTGTCAATTCATTTTGTTCCTCAAATATATAAAGACTTTTTTTCCCCCTCTCCTTTCCCAAAATAGGTTGTAAAAACATTGAAAATAACTTCAAAGAAAATGTTTACTGGCCTCTCAGATCTCATGGTGCACTTCCACTCCAAAAGAGCAGCTGCCTGCATCTCCTGCCACTCTCATTACCACAGCAGGCTACAGGCAGCAGAAAGATTCATCAGTGAAATACAAACTATCATTTATAGCTTCATTTAAAAGAGAGTTTTATGAACTGGGGATTGGCCAGATGCGTGAAACCAAACCAGAAAATCAAACCCAATTTTTTTTCCCCCCCCAGTTGGATTGAAGAAGGAAAATTATCCAGGATGTGAAATCTATCAACAAGGTCCACTATGTTCCTGTTTTGGGGTTGTAGGAAGGAGAACACACCCATTTACCTGCTTTCTTGTTGAAATTGCTGTGCAGGACCTCCCGGCCTTTAAACAAAACCCAATCCTTCCACTGTGCTGTTGGTCTTGTCCTCTGGATGAAGTGACATCTGGGTGGCATTTCTGCAGTACATACCCTTGTGGTATTATATGACACAGTGTTTCTTCAGATTTGGGGGTCAAGGCAAGTTTTTCATTTCACCTCCTTGTCTTATTTTTGTTGATAACTAAGCTCTCACAAAGTTTTTAAAATATCCCATAAAACACTGAGATAGACTATTGCTAGGTACATGCTGTAAATGATACTAAGAAATTTAAAGCTGACAATAATTTTATTTTCATACACATTTTCCGTTGTGATGTAGGAGAGAACCCCTGTACAGCCAGAATTTCTGTGTGTAAATGTTGGGTTCATGATGGAGACCACCCTTCATTAGTGATCACTCCTTCAACAGAACATGCTGCCTTTATCCTGAGCATATTTAAACTCAAATGTGAGAAGCTCCACGTGGAAAAGAGAGAGTTTGACAGCAGGACACAGAGAAGGAAAAAACACTCAGGTTTTCCAACAGGATACAGGTCAGAACAGTGTGTATTGTATGTCACACACAGAGCTTTTCCTGAGGGCACAGTGGCAGCACAGACTGAAACCCTCCTGGAGAGAACACAGAGGGGTCTTTGAAAAGCTTGAATTGTTAAACATTTGTTACTAATAACCCAAATGACTTCACCCATTTTCCTAAACACAAATTGTGATTATCCTCTTCGAGCCAGAGTAGGGCTTCATGATTTAATGCAAACTGGCCGTGTCCCACAGGCACAGTTGGATTTGAGAGTATGAGGATTGAGTTGCCTCTCAAAATGTCAGCAGGTAAAATAAATCTGCGCAGGAAATTTATTAACAATTGCCACTTTCTCCCTCCCTCTGGTTGTGAAGGGCTGAGTGGGGTTGTCACAGTGTGAGCATGTATGCTGAATGTGAATCATTCCTTATTACCCTATCAGCATCATGTCAATAGCAAAGCTAGGAAAATCGATTTTCCTTTCAAATATTAGAACACAAGTGGGGGCAGTGTAGCAGAGGGAGATTTGTTACCAATTTCACAGAGGCCAGTATTTCAACCTGTTTGTTTGGTTTTTTTCCCTTTCTCAAGGCTGAGTTCTCCTCTCAGACTCTGAAATAGATTCCTCTCCTTTTCAGTGTTTTGTTTTGATACATTTTTATGTTCTGCTTTGATTGCTTAGACAAAGTCCACAAGGTGATATTGAAATCCACTAGAAAGTAATCACCAGAGTCTTCCCTCAAGGGTGAATTTTTCTCAGTAGCATTAACACATCAAACACAGAAAATGATAGAGTTTCTCTCTGTTGAAGTGCAAATTGTTGGTTGACTAAAACGGGGAGAGGGAGGAGATCCAATTTCAGAATATTGTTCCTACAGACCCTAAATGGTGCAAAGTATCAGCTGATGCTTCACTGGCAATGAATAGCTCATGAAATGGTCTCGGAGAGTTCCTGGCAGCCATTGCTAGCCAAGCTTGACCAGAATGACTGGATTTACCAGATTCTGGAGCACAGAGAGGAGCAGAAGGATCAGGGCCAGGCTGAAGGACTGTCAGTAGGGTCAGAGGACTGATGTAACCACAGCTTTATGCCTCACCTCACTTCCTTGTTCTCGGCAGCCTGGGAGCTGCCTCTTGCTCCTTCTGAATGTGTTTTTGGAGGGAATTTCCTGATCCCACCAATTCCAAATGAATTGCCCCTATCTCTCCCCTTGCAGGGACTTCAGGATCAGCAGGGGTTGGGTTGCCTTTGAGTGTACACATAAAAGATCCCTTCAAGAACCTGTGCCAACCATCCAGAAACGTACAGAGGTTATCTGAGTGAAGAAACACATGAAATACACACATTAAAACCCAGTTCAAGCATTGGTTCTGGCCTGTTTAAAGCTCTGGACTTGCCTGGATAAGGGATACATTTAATTGTAGCTTCCATCACATTCTCCAAGAGAATCCTGGCAAAGAGAAAGAAGACACTTCACTACTACTCCTACTCCTACTCCTACTCCTACTCCTACTCCTACTCCTACTCCTACTACTACTACTACTAATCATAATCATTATAATCTCATAAATTGTCTAAGAAATTAAGATCTTTGAATGACAAAGGATTCTTTTCAGGCAGTACTAAAGCAATGCGTCCCATCTCTCAGGAAGGTTTTTGGAGGGAAATTCTGAGTGGCAGACATAAAGAAGAAAAAGCCAATGTACATCATTCACACACCCTTAATGGTACCCAGAACCACAGGGGTCAATCAGAAGTGTATTGAGCAAAACATCATTTTTGGCATCCAACAAAATGACACTTATTTAAAGGTAGCACATATTAGACATGTAATTTTGTCTTTACCTTTATCATCTTTATCTATCTTCATCTTCCTCTTCATCTTTTTTTTTTTTAATCTAATTATACTTTTACTTTAATATCTGTTTGGAGTAAAAAAGAATGAAGAGCATTTTTATACATATACCAGTATCTTAGTTGTCCATGGGTCCCCATTATTCCCAGGGCTGGTATGGATGATGAGCAGAGCATCTTTTCCACCACTTGGGTTACTTTGAAGGAGTCATTTCTGTATTTGTTGTTCATGAAGATAAATTTTAGGTTCAGACTTGCAGTAGAATTCACTTCTGGTTTTAAATCTCTTCCTTTCGCTGGTAAATAAACTCCTATTCTTTCGCTGGTAAATAAATTCCTGCATAAATATGGGCACTGAAATTCAGAGAAATTGATCCAAGGCTTGGTGCCTGCTGATGTGGACCAAGGCAGGCGCTCTGTGACAGAGCAAGAATCTGAGATTTGATCTTCAAAATCTTAGGAGGAAGTTTCATTATCAGATCGTTTTTTTCTCACCCCAATTTCAGCTCTGTCCCAATATTAAAGACATTAAATTTCTCTGGTTGGCCAAAATGGTTTTCCTTTTGCACCAGACCTTGCTAATGGGCAAGAAAGTTTTCCATGAAATTTTGTGCTCAGAAGTCACAAAGAAATCTTTAGTGGGATCCACTTGGCAACTCCACTCTGATCATGCTGCACCAGCCAATACACAGGATTAAACCTGATTTCAGCTGCAGGCATGCATTTCCACTTTTCTCTTGCTCATCCTATGGCAGTTCACTTCTTGCTTGCCTGTGCAGTGCGTCATGGCTGGAGCACCAATAATGTATTCACGATGAATATATATAATTATATATGCATCCAAATAAATTAAATATATATTCCAATATATTATAGTAATAATGTCTTCATACAGAGCATTGGAGGGAGGTCTGGGTAAGTTATTCAAGTTGGAAAGGAAACGTAAATTAAAAGAAAATATCCTTGCAAATACACAGATACATTTACATGTATTATTTGTAGATCCATGTAAATCCAGGTACATCTTCCTCACCTTGAGATACAGGTGGAACAAGTCCTAGGCCTGAATATCTGTTTTTACTAGGTTAAAATGTTTCCCCAGATTTGTACATTTCTTGTATTATTTTGGCAGATGGGCGCTCTCCAGTCCCAGCTCTGCTGCAGGGTTTCTTCAGGATGATGCAACACTTAGAGAGACCTGAAAACTATCCATTTCCAGGCTCCCAGCCCTGCTCTGTTCCGTGGAAGCACAGCTCACTCTTGAAGCATCACTGGATTTTCCTCACCTTGTGTAGGACCAGCAGATTCACCTTTCCCTGCACTGGACTCTGGAGATGGAGCACGAACTCCTGGCAGGCTGCCCTGTGTGGTTGTACATGAACGTTGTATTTCCTGTTCATGTCACAGTTCCAGGAGCTGGAACAGGGAAAAAAATACACTTTTGCCATGAAGAGCACATTTGAGCAAGGCAGCTCCATAAAACACTGGCCCAAACCCATATTTTTTATCATTATAAAGCCATAATGATAAAGGCACAGTTAATGCAGTATAGCTCTAGCAGCTGTACAGTTGTAATCATATCCACCTAGTTTATTACATGAAAACTACAGTAAATCTGTCATGATTGCAAGAACTCTAGATTCAAATTTTAGGTCCTGTAGTAATAGTGCGGTCAAACATGCTGAAGTGTAGTTTTAATCTGGCATCTACTAAATTTATGCAACAGAGCAGGGCTTGAGAGCATCGAGATCCCTAGAAAAGTGTTATGATGATTTGACATAATTCTTAATTTCCAGAAAACATTTCAGTACCACTACAGATGAAGCTTAATGAGCTAATAGAGAAGTGTGAAAGAGCTGGGGACTGAATGTGCTCTGACATGTCATGGTGCACACGCAAATTTTATGTTTGTTGTGTTTGTAGGTTGATAGTGCTTTGCAATTTACAAAAAATGCAGCAGTGATGAGGGAAGGAATAATTCTTCACACTTATCTCCAGGTGTGAATCCTTCTTCTTGTGTAATTTGGACATGCTGCAGCAACAAATTATAAAAAAAATCTTTAAGTGAAAAAAAAAAGACAAATAGGAGACACACATTAGCATTCATTGCTGCTTTAATATTTTGTGTTAAATTGAGTTTTGACCCCTGTTGTCTTCTACACAGGGAAGTAATCCCAGAAGTCTTGAATTATTTTCCTTAAAACCTTGGGTATGAATTTCTCTTGTGGGCCAGGTGACACAACACCTGTGACAGGTCCAAGGAATTAACTAAGAAGTTACTATGATGGAGGGAAAAATGGCTGAGTGGTGAGAACTGAGGCAAAGCAGTCTGTCAGCTTAGAAACACTAATACACACTTTCCTCTTCTTCAGAGGGGACTGGCAACACTAACTGCAGCAAGGAACGTGTCTGAAATTGGATGCAAAGAGATGGATTTAAATTATTCAGAATGATAACACATATTTAAGCAGACATCAGGGTCTGTGAGCTCATTTGTGGGTCCTGCTGCAGGGCCTGCTTTTGCAACTGTCAATAAAGTCAATAAATGTGTGACTGCAAGAGAGGCTAAATAAAATAACTGCAAACACTTTAAGCTGCCCCTTTAGAAGATGGCAGTGATTGCCTGCAGTCATGGGGCAGCCACTGAAACAGGGAGTGGGTTTCTTATTGAACTCTATATCATTATATTCACTCCACAGCCTGCAGTCATCCTTTGGAGGTGATAAAGGCAGAAGGGGGTTGTAAGGGTGATCTGCTGGGGCTTTCTGAGGCTGTGAGACAGTCAGATCACTGGGAACACAAGAAGGAGTCTTTTCTGAGCTAATTAGTGGAGGGCGGCGGGAGAGAACTTGGCCCTGTGCCCCTTGAGCCTCCCCTGATTTTCTCTGCCCTCCTCCCTGCTGCTCACATCTTTGCTCCTCAAAAAGATGTGTGGGGCACCTTTTCCCAGGTTGCCATCACTCAAAGAGTTTTAAAATCACAGAATAGTTTGGTTTGGAAGGACCTTAGGGATCACCTTGCTCCAGCTCCCTGCCATAGGCCCTGATGTCACTCTCTAGGCCACGCTGCTCAAAGTCCCACTGAAGCTGTCCTTAAACATTCCTTGGCAACTTTTACATGGCAAAACATGGACTATGGAGCCCAGGCAGGATCCTCATTTCTTGGCTTCAAGTATTTGGATGGTTCTGTTGTTAATCTGTCATGTTAATCTGTCCTTTTGCCTGCTAAGGTTAGGAGGGAAGGCTGGAGATGTTGGCTGCAAATGTTTGGGTTTTTTTTAATTCAACAAGCTGTTGTCTGCAAAATAGTAAACTATCTTCCTTCAAATCTGTGTTCTGCTATTTTTTTTAAGGCCTTTGGATTGCTTTTTTTTTTTCTCTCTAATGAAGTTCAGGGTCAGCAGAAATAAAATCCTAACTTTCAGAAAGTGGAATCAGCAGCAAATTAAGTGGGCAGGAAAAATCCTTTTTCTGAATGCACAGGTCAGGGGTTTAAAGGGAAGATACCAGCATGTATTAAATGGAAGTCCTTGTGCCTTTCTGCTTGTCTGGCCCAAGGTTGTGCAGGTGTGCTGACCTCTGTTAGAGACTCAGATTTGTTCTATTCTCCTCTGAAATGCATTTAAAAAAATGTAGGTGGTCTCCTATGGAAATGATACTAAGCTTAGATCTTAAAACAGACACATTCTTCATTAAGGAATAAGGAATTATCATGGACCATCTACATCTGGATTTATTTTTCTTTCTGTGCCTTTTAATAGACTTGTGTAAATGCACACCACTTTGAAGAAATTGCACATTCTTGGATCAGCTTAACTTCCAGAAAAGGACAAATTTAGATGCAGATCTGGGGAGAGGAAATTGGGAAACAGAACTGTCAAGGACCAGTGGTACAGCTGAACATCACCAAGAGTTTGAACAACTTCAAATAAACAACAAATGTGAAAAAGATTCCTTCTTTGAATATATCAGGGTCAGGACATCACTCTGCTAGGAAGTTGCAGGATGAAATTTTTACAGACACAATAGAAGTTCAAGAATTGTGCTCAGATGCAAAAGAGAGAGAGGGGATTTTGATACCAAACTCCTCTTTAGAGGATTAATTAAAAAACCTTTCTCAAATATGTAATGCTGGTAGAACTGGTGCAGCATGAATGTGTAAAATGGTGTTCACAGGAGTTGTCTGTGTTCCAGTAAGCTTGGGGATTGCATTGTTGGCAGAGCCAGAGGGACAGAAAGGTGTCTAATTCAGCTCTAGTTGTTACAAGAATTTCAGGAGATATCCAAAAGAGGAAGTCTGAAGTCTTTATTTGTTCAGTGATAATGTGCATGAGATAATTCTGGCATTGAGAAAGTTTTTACGTGGTTTCTTTTCATAACAGGGAAGACTAGAGCTCAAATCCACTGCAGCCAACCAACATCTCACCCAAAGAGGTCAAGTTAATACAATGTACTTGGATTAGTGCTGGGTACAGGCCAGGGACATTTGGTAATCTCACAGCACAGGCTTTTAGAGAAGGATCACTGAAAAATGCCCAGTGTCCTGCTCCAGAACACTAATCCAGCCACCTGCACTTCAGACAGTTCCTGAGGCAAATGTGGTGCTAGTTTTCCATGCATTTCATGGGGTTTTTTGTTTTGTTTTGTTTTGTTTTTTTTTAATTCCAGGAACATATTGTTTTCTTGTGTCCATGAACTCTTTCAGCTTACAATGTATCTTGTGGTAACGAGTTCCACAGCTTTTCTGCATGTTTTGTAAGAGTTTCTTGAGCCTGAGAGCCATCCAGGTTTGTTCGATGCTGTCTCATGTTGTTCTCAAAAAGAGGATTATTCCACATCAGGCATGGTAAAATGGATGTCAGTCCTGTCAGCTTTCTGTTGCCTTATGCTGCTTTCTTCCAGTTTCAAGAATTGCAGTATTTAGTTACTTGTCTTGCCAACATCTAATTGACCTTATTGCTGCTCCCTGCAATTTTCCCTGTTCTGCTATTATTGAAGACAGAGGACTGAAAGTACTTGGAGCTTCAAAATGGAAATTAATGTGGATTTATACAGTGTCAGAATAAGGGTTTGACTTCTCCAGGCAAATTTTACGGCATAAAAACCCATGCAGGTACCTCTGTTACAGCATTTTTTTCCTCTACAGATTGGGTATGGTTGATTTTAAGATTTGCTTTTCTAATTGTCACATCTTACCCAATCGGGGAAGGCATGTCTCTGACACTGAAGCACTGCAGCAAATTATCTAGATTAAAATGGGTTTCACAGAGGCAAACCTTGAGTTTAATGTCACATATCTAATTAAGCTTTTGTGATCATTTGTCCAGAGGAAAAATTTCAAAATCAACCATAGCATTGGTTAACCCTGGGCTGTTTTCATGGGGCTGTGATTAAGGCAGTGGCAACTTTTTCATGGTTTTAAAGCTAAGATGAAATCTAGCACCTGGGATCTTCCTGTAGCAAAAGGGTTTAATTTCTTTTTAACCACTTTAACGGAAATTAAACGAACCACTTCTAAACTACTCTGTTTCCATCTGGGATGAATACTGTGAATTTCAGGGTGTATATTTAAATGTTCAGTGAGTTTAAATAAATGCGCCTGGAATATTATTTTGGTTGTTGAAATGAAATCTGCATAAATTACTTTTTATTAATAAATAGTTTGTGTAAATGCTTATCAAAGACACCCCTCCATGGTCCTTGTGCCACCATGAGAAAGAAGAAATGCTTGTGGTGAAATTTATTGGCCAAGCCTTTTTTCCTTGGGAGTGATTAGAGATGGTGAAAAGCTGCCAGGAGGAACAAGTTCAGACCTGAATCATTGGTACTCCATAATATTCATATTTTAGAGGCAGGATCTTCCCAGCACTTGACACTCTCCATTTGCTATCAGGAAGCACAGACAGAGGAACTGCACTTGTAGCTTTGGACAAGAGCCAGATAACACTTATTTTTCCTGAATTCTCATTTCTTTGTGAGGGATTTGAAGAAAAAACAAGTTAACCAACTATCTAGTCTTTAAGCAGAGTCAAACTTTCTGACAAAGATCCTCTAATAAGAGATTTAAATGAAAGGCATGACATTTCTTTATTCTGAAGAATTCTCTTCTAGATGGGTTTAATTTTAGTTTACAGAATATGTTTTAGAGAGGATCTTGTATTTTTAAGATAATATAAGGATTTTTGGGTTTTGACTGTGAGGAGTTTACGATGTTTTGTCTTCTGGTTTAGCAGAATATTAGGACTATGTTGAGATAGCAGGTTTAAAGAATTACAGGTATGAATATTGAAATACTGGATACTAAAAAAGTATATAAAAGTAAAAGCGGTGCCTCCACAAGCTGTGGAGGCACCATATTGACATGGACACTAAGAAACTGGCATGGAACGCTCCTCCCCTTCAAATATATTTTTCTCCAAGGAAGAGAGGGTTGATGGTTTTAATTTGGTTTTTTGTGGTGCATTGGTGTTCTCAACGTTGATATGAGGACTGGTTCAGCCTTTGCAGCTCCTCCTCCTGTTCCACAGCCTCTTTCAGCAATTTAAACAGACAAAATAAATCAACCAAACAAATAAACAAAAATCCCAAACACAAAACAAAACAACCCCAAAACACAAAAAACAAACAAACAAAAAAACAAACAAAAAAACCAACCAACCAAAAACCAAGCTAACAAACAAATAAAGGTGAAAGGAATGCTCAGTTCACTCCTAAGTGAAAACTGCAGCATCAAATTGTTTCAATAGTGGCTTCTACTGTTGCTTTTAATTAAAATCAAGCCACATTAAAGCATAAATTTTGTCCTTTGAAACTTCTGTGAGTACAGGTTTTCTATCCTACCTCATCATGCAGCTGACCCAGAGTTACTGAATGGGAATGTACCAGGAACAGCAGTGAAAAATTCTAGTTTGTAAGTAGTCAATTACATGATGAAACATTATGTGTGTGACATTATCAGTAAATACAGAATTATTTTTCAAATTACTTCTTCTTTCTTTAACTTCTGACTTTCCCAGTTCTCAGTTTTAGCACTGCAAATGTGCTAGTTATGAACATGAATACTATGAGAGAGAGAAACAGGTGGGAATCTTTAGAAATTTTTCTTGCCAACTTGGCAAAAGAAAGATCAACATTCATTCATTTACAAGCAATTTTTTTAATGATTTAAAAATAAGTGTTAAAAAAAATAGAGAGAGAAAATAAAAACACTTGATTCTGATTCAGTTTGCTTGTTTCCACAACCCCCAAGTGGATTCTGGCCTTTCTGGTGTGAAGGCTCAATTCCATCCCTGAGCCAGGGTAAAATGGGTCATACCCTGCTCTGAGCTACACCCATGCAGTGACCAGCACATGAGGTCAGTGGGACTGCAGGAGTCAGTGAGAGCTTCGTTTCACCCATCATCACATTCCCTTTGAACAATAGACACAGGCACAAGATGGTGACACACAGAGACATCACCAAGTAGTCAAACAAATACTTAATCCCATTACAACGACATTGGCTTCTGTGTTCTTTAATTTGTTGAACTTTTGACAGGTGGCTTATGAGGACGTATTTCTGCTTTTGATACATTTCCTAACTGGCTCTTAGGCATTCATTATTAGTGCTTTATTTTTCTGTGGTAGCTTTGGAGTTGTAGGTTGCAGATGGTTGCTACAAAAACAATTGGGATATGCGCAATTAAACAACAGATTCGTCAAGTTCTGTGTGTACACAGCAGAATTCCGTTTTCTTTTAGGATGCTGCTGTGATAGCCCTTAGACACATTTCTCCTAGGATATGGTATATTTGATAGTGATCTTCTTTAAGTGGAAATAGACAGCGAGAATATCTGGATTTTGCTTTGTTTTCTGTGGTCTGTACAATATGCTGCCTCAGAACCACAAAGGGAGCACCGGGGCTTTATGGGTGTGAACAGGGTGTTTGTGATGTGCTTGGTCCTGTAAGCTAAACACTGCACTCAGATTTGCTTTATCTTTCCTGGAAGTAGTTTTTTGGGTTTTTTTGTTACAGAGCCAAAAGCAAATGAAGAGAGTGAGGATCAGTTCCAGGCAACCTGCAAATCCCTGTAGTAGCTTCATCTGGGTTTTACCAGCAATGATGGATCCTGAAAGTTCCCTCTGCATCACTTGTCACTGTCATTGCCGTCCAGACCACTTTCTCAAGGAATGAATCTCCAGCCCAAGTGTGACAAGGGAGATCAAAATCATCATGAGAATCCACCTTGCCAATGGTCTGTCCTCTTTTATGTTTCTGCTGCTTCCTCTGAAATGACTGCAGAAAGAAATGGAATGGGAAAGAGGAGATACCTTTGATTCCTCCAGGAAGCTGAGCTGGCAGTCCAGGTATTTCTCCAGCCAGAGGGGTTCTCGCATTTCCACACCCTCGCTGATGTTCCACCACTGCAGAGGAAAGTGCAAGGGCAGCATTCCCTCTGTGCCCTGGATCCACAGCTTTGCAGCCTCATGGCTGGCACACTCCTGGAAAACCATTCTTGGTTCTAATCCTTATTTCTGCTTCTATATTGTCCCTAACTTAATGATGAAAAGTCCTTTTTAGAAGCTGGGGAATGGAGGATTAAATCTCATTAGTTTTAAAGAAGGTCTAGAACCTCAGTCTGCTTCTTGTGCAGTGTTTAGAGGCAGTTGCTGGTTTGCTTTGTAATATAAATGAAAGTACATTTATGTTGTGAAGGTCCTGACTGTCTGGGTAAACCTCATGTCCCTTCAAAGTCTCCTGATTTGGGGTCTTTTTTAGGTTTAAGCCAGACTCATCTGCCTGAAGAGGTGTTGAACTCTCTTGCTGGGGTAAAACAAGAGTGAGAGACCAGAAAATGTGGCCACAGACAGGATCAGCCTGCAGGAAAGAAGGAATGGATTTGTGTTTTATGCTTCCACACTTCGCTTCCAGCTGGGACATGACAAATTAGTATTTAAATTATGAAATGCATAGGGAACCTTGCTGTATTTCACACCTATGACTGTTTGGGGTGTTTATTCCCCCCTGTAATGTGCACGTAGTAGTGCCAGAAGAAGTGATTTAGAGGAAATGGCAAAGAATTCTGAAGGTTATTTTGGGCTTTGCCGAAGGATGAAATACAACATTGTTACAAATTCTGCAAACAATGCCTTTCATCAAAGTTTTGGTTAATGTCCTCTTGGGTACTCGTGCTCATGACTTCAATGGGAGTCACAGATTACAAAAAGAAGAGTGGAATTTTCTCTGAGTCACAAAAATGGGGAAAAAAATGTTTAAAAGATAATACTTTTACAATTAGGCTTTTTAAAACTTCTTTGTGAGTTTGTTTGTACTGTGGTTTGTTCCATCCCTGAAACCCTGAAATTGAAATGTTTAATTCAATACAACCAGGGAGTTAGCTTGCAATCTGGGAAAATATTTCAGACTGAATCAGGATGAAAAGTCAACTTGAAAGCTTTACCAGGATTCCTCCCCAAAGATGTTTTCACATGAAGATTGCTTTTAAGTGATTTTTTTCAAAAGTAGGAGGAAGGATGGCCATAGTTGATTACACTAACCCAAGGAATTTGATGCTGAAATCAAGACAGGCTGAACCGGGGTGACCCAACAGGAAACTTTGCTGTAATGTAATTGCAGTTAATTTCTTAGAATACATTTAAAATAAGTTTTTAATCTGGTTGTAGTGGAACAAAACCCCAGGATTTAGCTGGTGGGAGGTGCCTCTTGCAGTTTTGAATTAGCTGTTCTTATTGAACCAGTGATTGCAAATGCCAAGAAGTTCTTTTGCTACTTGATTCCATATGCTTTGATCCCTCTCCAGGGCTGCAGTCATTTGGATAAATCTGTGTTTGCAGAGAGCTGTTTCTGAGCATCCAGGACATGCTGGAGTCTCCCTCATGAAGGGACTCACAATGGTGCAAGCAGCAAAGGAAAAGTTTCATCCTGGTAATTTTATTTCAGAATGCAAAGAAAATTGAGAAAAATTGGGGTAGAAGTCTGCCAGCCTCATAAATTCATGTAATTCTGCTCTGTGGAGCTGGAAATGAAAATGAAATTGTGGGTTTTATTCTTTATCATGTTTCAGTGTTGTTTATAAATTTTATTGCTGAATTTGCAAGGGAATGGGGAGGAAAAAAAAGGTGAAAAATTCCTATTTGTGCAACTTGGAAACTCAGCTTGATTCTTGAGCATAAAACAGTTTTGATCCAATTCATTTATTATTTCGAAAGTGTAGGGGAAGCTCAACAAGCTAAACAATCCTGTAGTGAAACATAAACTCAAAAGAATGTTTCTAATTTCAATGGCTTTGTGCTCTGGTAGTCAATAGAGACCAGATTTCAAATTGACATAGAAGTGCTCATAATTTTAGTTGGCTGAAAAAAAGGATCCTGTCTTCTAAATTGTCTGCAGTTGCCACATTGCCTGGAGGGAGACAGTGCTTTCCTTCCTGGAGATTTATGGCGTTCAAAAATTCAAGACCTTGAAGTCCATGGGAGTTTTGTATCTTTAATAACTATTGCTATTCCAATCAGAGTAAATTGAGATGCAACAAAATAGTCACTTGTGTTTTCTATGCTACCAAAAAAAAAATCTGTTTCTGTTCAGGGAACTGCTCTGAGGGGTTCTCACTGAGACTTCACAGAGGGACAGATTCTGAATCAGCAATCCAGAAACAGTTTCTATTTGAGAAACTGTTTGAAGTAAGTTTTAGATAGGAAGCAACTAAAACTACAGCAAATAATCATATTTGTATTTCAAATAAACCTATTTTTCCAGACTATTTTGGACATCCATAAAATTTCCCTGACCTAGAAGGTCTTTTTGGGGTAGAGATGGCTTCTCTTTTATTCCATATGTGTAGCTTTCACCTTGTCTCTTTGTCTGGCCTTGATTTCTTGATTTCTTGCTCTGATTTTCCACATCACCAAAGGAGACTGAACTTGCTTGTGACCTCCTATTTGGTCTTTTCTGGACATCAGGTTGTCATGTTAAACACAGTAAATTACTTATAATCTCTGTGGGAAACCCTTTTTTGGGCTTGGATTTTTTGCCTAAGACTGGGAATTCTGATTTTACACTGAGTTTGAACATTCGGAGTTGACAGAAAAGTGATTTCCATGCTGGGGAACAAAGCATGTTGAACCTTCTCAGATCAAATCCTTATAAAAGCAGGGAGCTGGATGCTTTAAAGAAAAAAAGAAAGAAAGAAAAAAAAAAGAAAAGAAAAAATGGCTGATCTTTATTTTTTTGTATTCCTACTTCTTATGACTCTGTTTGCTACAATTTGCTTCAGAGGCACTTGGCTAATGTGGTATATTTAGGAATAGGGATACAGGAGTGTAGCAGGAAAGGTCTTTTGCCTGACAAGCCTTTCTCACAGCAAAGAGCCACGGTGTGTCAGACTTGCCAAGAGGCAAATGTGGTGGCAGGGGTTTTAAGATGAGCTTCCAAACCCTGCTAATGCAAGGGACGTGTTCCAACATCTCTGCTCTGACAGCTCTTTCTGAACTGCCTGGTATAAATAGAGCCTTAATACATTAATCCCACCCCTATTCCTCCACTGCTGTGGTGCATCCTCTGGCACGTGTTGTCAGAGATAAGAGGGGACAAAGGCTATTTTTTTCTCCTTGTACAGTTTTTTAAAATAACAGTGGTTTTGCCCTTTGTTTGGTTTCTTTAAGGGAAAGACAGGGCCTCAGCAAATCTAACTTAGAAACCATTTGGCCTTTAGAGTTCACAAAAAACTTCCACGCAACTGAACAAGAGAAGATGCAGCATCAAAGGCTCAGAGTTCACCAGCCTAGATGCTCTCTAAGAAAAAAAAACACTAAATGTTTTCTGGAAAGCTGAGCTGCAGCAGACTCAGGAGAGAGCAGATGACATTTCTGCCTGGCTTTTACAACACATCCAGCTCCTGGTAATTCTTATGTTTTATTTGCAGCACACAGAACCTTGATCCAAAAGTAAAAAGCAAAATACGTAATTAACACTGAAAGAGATGCTGGCTGCAGCACAGTTTAAGGGTTTCTTTGTTTCCACTACTTGCAGTTCCCTGCTGCTTTAAACTCTGCTCAGCATCAATCATTTGACTTTCAGCTTACCAGGTGAGATGTGTGCCTCGGGCTGACTGCAATTATGAGGAAAATACCTGTTTCGGTTTTCTTTTTCCAAAACCAAGAATGAACAAAACCATGTCATTTTGTTCTTGTTGGGAGGAATCCTGGCAAATTTCCTCTGAGAAGCTGCAGCAATTTGAGTGCTGGCAGCAAAAGCTCTTTTTATGATACACGTTCTTTTGAAAAGCCTTTATTAATTATGAGTGTTTTGAAGAGATCATCAGTGTAACTCTGGAAGAGTTGGACTGATGGAGATATTTGTCCATGCTAGACTTGTCAAAGCCAAGAACCTGGCCTGAATTCCATTGGAATGTCAACTGTGATCTCCTATAGAGTAGGATTTTAGTTTAAATGCAGGGCAGACTCTCTCCTTTATGTGCTCCAACACCACGGCAGGGACTGCTTGATGTGGATGTTGATGTCAAAGTGGGAAAAAAAATGTTGATAAGGGGCCCAGGAAGGAGGTGGAAATGTGAAATAGTGAAAGGGAAGTATAATTTGGAACGCAGTGGGTAAGGGATTAGAAAAGGAGGAGTGGAAAAGGTGACTCAGCTTGGGAATGGACAGCAAAAAGGCTGAACCTGCTGTGTACAAGGAGAAATGCATATGGATGAGGTTCAAAGGTATATGGGACAAAAAAAGGAAACAAAAATCAGACCAATGGGCATGGAGATGTGAAAGAAGAGGGTAAATGAGAGCCACCTGTGACGAGCGCAGGTCAGGAAGAGAAAAGAGGAAAGGAGACTGTGCTGGATCAAGAACTGACAGACAAAATGGGAGCAAGGAAAAGCTGCATTTAGGAAGGGAATATGGCCACAGGGCAGAGGTGTTCGAAACAGTGAAAAATTGTGGCAAAGAGGGTGGAAAAGGAGAGGATGAACTGGAGAGCATGGCCAGGCTGTTCAGTGATTTGAAAGGCCTTGGCACAGTGACTCACACCACATGGAGATGGGATGCCATGTTTTAAAATTGATTTTCCACCAGAACTGAGCCATATCAGAAGTTCTTCTGGAAGAGCGAGGATTGACTGCTGCTATTAATTATGTTACTGACTTTAATCAGAGGCTCAGGCTGCTTTAAACCCTCCCTTTGCTCATTTTTGAGTGCACAACCCTGCTGATGTTATTTTACAGCAGGTTTCTGTTTGTGTTTGTGCAATACACAGGTGATTTGATACTACCCAGGCTCTGGTTGTGAAATACCCCCTAAAAATTCAATGCAATAAAACTAGAACGCCTTCTTAATCATTTTAGAAAGGAAAACATTGGAAAGTCTCTTGTGTATCAAGGAGAAGGGTGGGGAACTGCTGGTTTCAGTGAGGTCCCAGCAGAAGCTGGCAATGTGGCAACATGCAGTCACATACTGGTTATGGATGAAATCTAATCCACTTAAACTAGAATTTAAAATAAATAACAGCAGAGAAGAGAGGAAAGGAATAATGGCGGAGAGAGGCTTGTATAAACAACTTTCTTTATAACCAATTTGTATTATTACATTTCAGCTGAACAACAGATACACTCCAGGTTTTTTTCTTTTTTTTTTTTTTTTTATTCTGGGTACAGAAACCAGACGTTTTCTGAAGCAAAACATTAATCGCACTTATTTACCCCTACGGTGACAGTGCCCATTCAAACAATGCATCTTTGTTTTCCTTTTTCAGAGATTTATTGAGGCAGACAACTGCTAGTGACTCTCAGGAGCCACTCAGGGAGTCAGATTCACAGCACAGACTTGATGAGGAAACCAGTGCTCTGTTCTGGTGGTCCCTGGAAAAAAAGGGAATGGTTCCATGGTGAGGCAGGGAAAGGCAGGGGCCATGGAAGGTGTCAGCAAGTAAAACTGTGTCATTTGAATTTTTTTTCCCCACAAATTTAACTTGCTTATTCGATTTGCAGCCCACCATGAGATGAATTCGTCATGACTTTAAATTGTTTTGTTTTGGAAAGGCTTTATCTCTGTTTTTCCCTTTATTTTTTGAGGAGAAGGTTGCTACACTCGTTCTCACCCATGGAGGACATTCAACAGTGTGATTTAATCCATTGTGTCTAGACCAGTAATCTTGTCATCTGACAATCTATCCCATATTCTTGCCTGTGTTTTGAGTACTGAGTACTGGCAACAGCTGTGGAGGAATGGGAGGACTGGGAGCAAGGTAGGAGGAAGCACAAACAATTTGGGGTATTGTAGAGTTTACCCAGGCACTTGGGAGTACTTATTCAGTAATTCAGCTGTTGCTGAGAATTACCCATTTTTTCCTGAGTTTTGTCTTTGGCGATAGGAATCTTTTCTGTCCCCTTTATGCCTTCCCCCCGTGTTTTGGATGTGGAAGGAATGGATGTAGGGCTTCCCCTAATATCTTTTATTCTGCTGAGCATGCCAGATCAAGGATGCAGTTATGAGTGATTTTTCAGGCCAATTTTTCAGATATGGATGGCTTTGGGTGTTGAAAAATTCTCAGAGAAACAGATATCAATCATCAGCTTAAGAAATATGCAGGGGGAGGAGTAGGTAAAGTGGCCAGGTGAGATCCATCTCCATGGCAATACATTATATTTTCTGCTTGTGCATGTGCAATTTTATCAATGCTTATCTGAGTGCCTGAATGCCTACAAAGGCAACCTTTACTTATTTAAGAAGACGAAGAAGAAAATAATCACAATAAGAATTAATCTGGGATGAGTTTTGAGGAGAGACTGAACAACAGTGCTGTTTTCTTTGGTACTGTAGTTGAAATTCTTGCTCTAGTGCTATGGAACCTGCAGTGGGGTGAAAGCTGCTGAAAACCCACCTCTCAGAGTCAGCTTGGTGGGTGGCAGAAGTGAAATGTCAGAACCTGACCAGGGGAAGCTGCAGGCATTTGTTGTGCAAATAGATTTGGCTTCAGCCAGGCAAGCACTGAGTTTGGCTTCCCCAGGTAATTCCCAGGATGGGATGTCTTCAGGGAACAGAAACTCCACTTTTCTGCCTTTCTAGGAAAGGGTGCTATTATCTCATAGCAGGAGCTGGGCTGAGCACCTCCAGAAAGAGGCATAATAATGACTACGTGTCAGATCAGACAGTGATGAACTGCAGCTTTTCAAAGAGCCACGAGGAAAGCTGCCTTCCCTCTGCTGACATCAGAAGAAAATCCATAGCCCACAGGACATTTAAAAGCAGGTTTTCTGTTTTTCAAAGGAGGATATTATTGCTAATACAATAATTGCCTCTGGCTAGTTTCCTTTGAATTCCTCTGTAATTTTTTTTCCCTAGTCAGACAAGTTAATTATTTCAGCATTTAAATCATGGAGTGGTAACAATCTCTCCATGACATGTAAGCCTTTACTGTAACATACTAATGTATAAATGTGAACAACAGGTTTTTTTTCCTTTCTTCTCTGACAAAGCCAGGCCTCTCTGTTTGCTACACTTTTCCATCAGACTAATGGCTTGTTTAGAAATCTCACAGGTCTGATTATTTGCAGCAAAATTATTGTTTTGTGTATTCGTTAACCATAAAACCAACCTAAGTTGCATTTTGGAAGGTCTACAATAATTTACAAAATGCTAAGAAGATCACTAGTGTCCTTAAAGCAACTTTGCACCATCAAAATGCTACAATAATAAATCCCAACAATGCATTATAAGAGAGGCCTTGTTCACGGCATCTTTGGTGCTCAACACTGGTCTTAATGTGCATTACCTGAAAATCACAAGGGAGAAAAGTTTAGCCTTCAGGCAACTTCCTGGAGAAAAAAAAGCTTCAAGCAAGGTATGAATAAAACAATCAAAATATTTAAAATACTTGAATTTTTACATTTTTTAAATGTAAAAGGGAAAGAAAAAGGGAAATAAAATAATCATTTTTATTTGCTACATTATTCAGTGTAACTGGTGCTGTGTACAGAGAGAATTTGAAATTAATTCACTTTTCACACAGAGCAGTACTCAAAGTCTAGTGTTAACAATGAGTTTTATACGTTTTAAATTCTTCTGAGCTGTGTTGAAATGAGTGACAGAGCCTACTGGTAGAACTGCAACTCTGGAAATATTTGGCTTTATTTTTCTTTTAATCGCATGCAGAGAGGAGTTACTTTCACTCCCTCCCATGTTAGCCCCAATAAACTTTAAGAGCTTCCTGTTCTGATACTGTGAAGTGTTTGGGCTTTGGCCTGGGTAATATTTATCTGGTTTAGGGATTTTCCTTGTGGCTCTTAAATGCTATTTCTCAGATCCTGTTGCATTTATTTAATTTGAAGGTATTCCCTTGGCCTCAGAAGCCTGATAGTGAAAATTTTAGGCACTATGACAGGAATGAAAAACAGTAAAATCAAATTATATTTCTAATGTTTGTGGTCCTTGCTTTGTTCATGGGAATGCCTCCTTTATCACAGCTGAGTGGCACCCAAGAACTCCCCAGCTTTAATTTGGTTTGGTAGCTTGGCACAAGTTGTGCTTGAAGTGAAAGCATCCTGAGAAGGTTTCCAAATATTTTATATCAGAGCAGAATTTGAAGCTTAACCTGGAAAGGGAGAAGGCTGTATCCTGCCCCTCCTATAAGGAATTATACACTCTGCTCTGGTGTATTTGGGTTAAATAGGCACAGTTCCTGGAATCCATGCTGTTTACATAAATCTGCATTTCTTTTTAAGGTATTTTTCAGCTGATTATAAAGAATGATGCAGATGTAGTGTGCAGTGCTGCTGGTTTCACTCCCAGCTGGCACAGACCTCCTCAGATGCAGGAATTTCAGTCCAGACCACTGATAACTTGGGGAAAATGTTCAACTGGAAGCAACAGGAGCTTTGGGAAAATCTAATTTATTGCAGTGGTTGGTGAACCCAGAGAAGAGCTAGTCTAAGGGGGCTCGTTGGTGTTGGACATAAAGAATTTCCTGAGCCCTGAAAGCCCTGCTGCAGACCAGAACTTTAGCTGGTTGGTTAGATGTTGCTAAAAAAATAAATAAAAAGGAATTATTGTCTGTGGGGTTGAAGCATCCATGGGGTCAATGGGATTGTCATAGAGCCTGAGGATCCAGTTTGGATCCAAAAGTTCTCCCACAAAAGCCATTCTGTAGGTCTGGTCATAAATATTTGCACAGGTTTGTAGGTGTTTATTATTAATTCACCCTAAATGATCCTGCTGGAGATTTTGCAGTTTGTGGGATTTAGACTTGATTGTTTCATAACCTCTGGCGTAATTTTTACAGCTAATTGTTCTGTGTTTATTGCTATAACCAGTGTGCACTGAGAGGTAAAATACTCTCAAATCCACATCCAATTCTTCCCCTTGATCTGTGCATGAATGCCTTCCTTAAGCCATTAGGGTTGAACCTGATGCCTCTCATGACACTAATTTTGCAAGAGAAATTTGCATTTATGATTTCGTGGACACACGCTTCAGAGGAAGAATTTATTTTTTATACATACATATCTTGGTTCTTGATGCAGTCATGATTATTCTCTGCTTCAATCAATAATGAACTTATACAGTAAATCAGTAATGATTAATGATTTATAAACCCTTTGATTAGCTCAGTATAGCCTTTCAAGTGCAGTTTATGCCTCTTGTGGTTGGAATGGTATAAGGGATTAATTTCACAGTGAAATAGTTGAGTTTTTTTCTACTAAAGGTAGCATAATCATCCAAATTTTTGGTGCCAAACAGGTTGGTTTTTTTGCATGACAAAGTTCAGAATTGCTATTTGCAAAGATACAGAAGCAGTGATGGGGGAAGCAACCTCCTCTTCCACAAACATCAGTAAAATTACCCAATGTCTCATAGGACTGAGCTACACCATTTTGGTCAGCCTGACTTGCAGGTTTTTTTAGGTTTGCCAAGGGGAATACATCACTGCTGAGCTGGGGTGTTAAGGGCCCAGCAGCCTCCTCCCTGCAAAACATTTTAATTTTAAAATCTGTGAAAAAGGACAGAATGTGGACCCATGTCTTTCAAAAAATAATGGGAGAAATAGTGAAGCCTTCCTGTGTTTGTTATTTTAGTTTGGCTTGTTTGGGTTTTTTTTATTTTCTTTTTCTTTTTTTTCCTCTTTTTTTTTTGATAGTTTGGTTGGTTTTTTTTCCCCCAAAATTGTACAAAAGAGTGCAATTAGTGTAGGAAGTGGTGCCAAAGCTCATCCAAAAATGGTTCTGGAGGGGTTTAGAGGGGGCAGAGCATGCTGGTTCATCTGGAACCACCTCACTGAGCAGCACAGCAGGACCTTTCTCAAGCAGGGTCAAGTCTCTCACCCGGACAGGATGCGGGAAATGTTGTGCTAGAGGTGGGTTAGAGCTCCAAGTGCTGCCTTGTGCTGTGTGTGGATGTCAACAGGGACCCACAGAGCAGCTGAAGAACCAGAGATGGGTTTTGATCTCAGCCAAAAAAATAAAATAAATACTCAGTTTACTAAGCTTTAGGACAGGAACAGATGCCTAACAGGGAGCTCTTTGGGAGCCTGATCAGCTGAGAGCAACCCAGGATCCTGCCCTGGTTCTCTCCAGCTCTGCTGGAGCTGCCTGAAAGTCACCAATTCCATTCCCACAACTCTGTGAAAAGGCTGCTGCAGACAAGACATGGATTTGCAGTGTAAATGTTATTTCGAGTAGATATCCTAATTACCACTGATGGGCTTAGCCCCAGCAATCCCTCTAATCCCACCTAAAACTGCTCATGCTCTTGGTCTCCATGACATCCCATGGCAGTCAGTACCACAAATATAACACTCTTTGTGACAGAACCAGAAGGAGAAAAAATTTTGTCCCTGAGTTTAGGGTTTTTTTAGCTCTTCTGAGAAATTTTACATTTTATTCCCTGATAAATTCACTAGGTGACCTCTGTTATGACTTAGATTTGTGGCATGTCCCTCAGCAAATACTTCTTTCCCAGGGATTTTAAAGCTGAAAAATTACAGCAAATCATTAGATACTCCTCATTTAATGACATACTTTGCTGGTGAATACATAACAGTTGTGGACTCAAACATCTTAGAGGTCTTTTCCGATCTTAACAAATCTATAATTCTATGAAACTAGCACCAATTGCTAGATTAGCCATTCAAATAGATGATTTTTAGTTTTCAAGAAAGCTTTTTGCATTGTAATTGTTTCTGCCAGGAGTTCTCCATGTAGCTGTCAGTTTAAGTCACATTTTGAGGACTTCGAACAAATTTTGAAAGAATCAGTTTTGAGCCATCCTAGAGTTCATTCTGTAGCTTTAAAACATTTTGTCTTGCTTTTCAGCCTTTTCTTCTACTGGAAGTTTATGAAAAGCAGTAAGATATGCCAAGCTCTCCCATTACAAAGTCAGTAACAAAATGTTGCCTGTCCATTGTTGTCACTCCCAAATAACTCAGTAGAATAGGAAAGGAAAACCACTTTTTTTGGGTGAGTTTCACTTTGCAATGCTTTGGAGACACTGCTTATCTAAAAAGAAATGAAACTGGATTCATGACTATAATTCTAGCTTTCTAGTGGAAAGGTGAGAATACCCACCCTGAGATTGCATTTCTTTTTTTAAAAAAGTTAATCTAAACGTGAGGGGATGCAGAGAAATGTCAAAGTTCTAGCCAGGTTTTGCTGTCCTTGATGGTTTTCAGCTGCAGAGGCCCCTTTTTGTACAACAGCCTGCGCTTAGGTAAAGCAAATCGCCATGATGGGTATTTTCTGTAAAGAAATCTTATGTTCGAACTTCCAGGCACTTGTGCCACAGGAGAGATACCTGAAAAATAACTGCAATTCATATTTAGCAAGAGATAGTACCTGGAAATATTTCAGTTCCTTCCTTGTTATCTATACACTACAGGAGGAGAGTAGAGATTCCCTTTTTTCCCATGTTCAAGAAAAAAAGACTAAAAATGTTCCAGTGTTTTCCCTGCGATCTTAAAATCAAACAAATAAATTTGCATGCAAGCTTCAAGAAACCAATGCGTACTTGTCCTTTTTTAAAGTGCTTGATTTAAAACCTCATTTTTGAGTGTTCAGGGAGTAAAATTCCATGTCTCTGTGAAGGTAAAGACAAGCAGAACCTGAGATCAATGCACCAAGCAGCAGAACTGGTGCAGAAAAGGCTTAATCACTGCTTAAATCAATTCACCAATTACTGAGTGAATAGCTGTTTCTAGGTAAGAATTGGTTTTTGTAATAATGTAATGTTTTCTTTTTTGTAATGTTTTCTTTAATGAAGAAAATGAGAAATGCCATCATTTGGTGTTAAAACTTCCTGAATTTCCCTGGGGTCCAAAGAATATTTTTTTTTCTGTCATTCCCTTTGACAAATTTTCCTTGGGCTGATGTTGCATAACTACATCATGGGGGGGGGGGGGGTGTCAGCCTCACAAACTATTTAAAATTTGTTGGTTTGTTTGTATGTTTTTATTTGTATTTATTGTTTTTTTCTTTTTAATTGCAGTAACATAGTTTGGGGTTTAAAATACACTGAATTCTTTAGAAAAGAGGCATGAAGTGTTTATGAAGTAAAACAAACAGAGAAGTCCATCTCCCTGATAAAGGGCTTTTAACACTTATTGTTGTGCTGTTTTGAAGAAAACAAAAAAATTAAGTTTTCTGCCTGAGCAGGCAGGCAGTGAATTGGGACCTGGGAAAATCTGCCCTCTGTCTGCCCTGATTCTGGTTCCAGCTTGGTTAAAGATGCCCCCATTCCTGCTGTGCATAAAAATATCCCCCTCCAGGAGCTCAGGACCTCTCCTGTGCTTCTCCCTGAGCTGCTCCACAAGACTTAAAAGCAGGCCCAGAGTGGCAGCATTGCTCACTATCTGAGCTTCCATTTCAGTAGGAGGTTGAAATGACACTGATTTTTACATGTACGGTCCCTTCTGGATTATTTTGCTTTTTTGGAGCATCTTCGGGCAGGAGTTGGATGGGGTGGCCTGGATGTGCAAAATCCCAGCTGAAAAGGTGATGGGAGAATTAATGTCAAAGACATAAGCAAAGAGTGACAGACAACCTGAGCAAGACTTCCTGCCTGAACCTCACCACCACCACCCCCATAAAATGAGCTCAAGCTGTGGATTTGATACGGATTAGTATTTCAACCCTTCAATAGCCCAAAGGTCTTCAGCTCCAGGGATCTGATTTGTGCTGAATCAAAGGCAGAAGTCAACTGCAAAAACATTAGATCTGGGCTAAAGTTTAAGTCTAAGCAGCCACAGGGTTGAATGGGGCTTGAATTTGGAGTTGTGTTTGGAGCCAGTGTTCACTTCTAAACACAAATTCACTTGCAGTACAACACACACACACAAAAGTGAGACACAGCTGAGAAGGAAGCTGCAGCTAAATGAGAAACAGATTTGCAGCTAGCACAAATGAAATTAAAGAGATATGGGTGCGAGCCAGGCAGTATTCTGTTGTGAGACAAAATGTTTAATTTCCCATTTGTGATAACACCGAGGAGCTGAATAGGGCTGTGGCATGAATGTTCCTTCACACAGCCCCAATTGCCAAGGGCTGGCAGTGTATGAAACCTTCCCACTCCAGGCTGCTTGCCTAAAAACCTCCTACCCCTGTGCCTTGACATTGCAACAGCCCTCTTGAAGATTGTCAGATACGCCTTGGGAAAAAAAAAAAAAGAGTCTGCAAGAAAAATACTGGGATTTTTGCATTTCCATCTACTTAGGATGCCAACCACAACATGTGGGCAATTTGCAATAAGAGTTGTGCATCTATTTTAGCAGTGGGTGCCTTGATGTAGCAGGTTATGAAGGTCAGAAGTAAAAATACTTGATTTAAATATAAACATTCCTGGACTTTTAAACTAAGAACAAAAGGTGATATTTACTCCATTTTCTTCCTCCTATTTTCTACTCCTTCCTCCACATTGTTTATTCTTACCATTTTCTAATCACTTCTTTTTAACCAGTGATTAGAGCTTCTGGATTTGGTGCTTAAACTGCACAGGGTTAAAAGTACAGCTTTCCTTATATTCCTGAACTTTCTTCCATAAAAAATCTCAAGGAAGATGATCTCTAATTTCACTTCCTCAGCATGAAAAGCAAAACATCTGGCTGTCTCAGTTTCCCACCCTGGCAGCTGACTTTCAGGGCAGCAAGTAAGCAATGACATGCTCAAGATTAAAATACAGAAATCTGCTGTGTACATGTTGGCATGGGAGAGCAGCAGTGCAACGGGGGGCGGGGGAGAAAGCACCAAGTTTTCTATCACACTCATAATTACAGAGCACAGATAACAGCCTGCAGTTAACACTTTAATACATCCTGGCCCCTGCTCTGTTTTTCCTGGCTATGGTCAATGGGAAGTGGATGGAAGCAGCTGGGTAGGGATTCCCCTGCAGGGAACAAAGCCCAGCTGCTGCTCAGGGGGTTTTGTGTCCCCCCTTACTCACATACACACAGACCGCTGGACACCTGCCTGGGGCAGAGGAGATGGTCAGGATGGAATCATCAGGAAGGGATTTCAGCAGGGATTTGGTCCAGAACACTGGAAATGAACCTTTCAGTGCCCACAGAGCCCCAGAGAATAGGGAAACTTGGGAAGGAAACTCTGTGTGCTTCAATGTCTTGTCTTAGCCCATGTCTGGACTCAGGAGAGGATACAGCTCTATATTGTCCCCATCCATTTTTGGTTGAAAGTTGGGCTTGATGGTCTTAGAGGTCTTGATAATTCTATAATTCTTGTCTGATACCTGTTCCACTCGCACAGGGAAATTGGGCATTTCCTCTCTTTTATCAATTTCCCATGTTCCCCCTTCAATAGCCAATATTATTATGATGACAGTTATAAGGGGATAATCTTCCTGTTTCAAGTCATTTATTCATAATAGAGCTCAGCCAGGACAACCCATACTTCACCTGTGTTCAGATCTTTCAGATAGAAATTAGTGATGGAAGAATGGTACAGCTGTTCCATTTTTGTGCAATGACTATTAATTTTAAAAGCATCAAGCTGGGATCCTTTCAGTAATGTCTTCTGAGCTATTCATCACTGAGCTATTCATCACTTGAAATACAGTTAAGGTGAGATTCTGCTACACCTGGTTCTGCAGAAAATGCCTGACTGCTGCAGGAACTTACACTGTGGTTCTGTGGGGAATCCAATTCTCTAGAGAGGGCTGGAAAATCCAGACAGCCAAATTTTTCAGGTAGGAAGTGACCTCTGGGCCAGCCTCCTGTCCAGATCAGGGACAGCCCTGAGGCTGAACCAGCTTTCTCCAGGACTTTGGCAGACAGGCTGTGGAAACATCCAAGTTTGGAGGGAACATGGATGTTTCCATCAGTTCCAATGTGGGGCTGCCTCCTCAGGGAAGGGACTTCTTATCTGCCCTGGGAAGGGGCTGGAGCCCCAGGAGAGGCTGAGGGAGCTGGGAAAGTGTCTCAGCCTGGACAAAAGGAGGCTCAGGGGGGACCTTGTGGCTCTGCACAAATCCCTGACAGGAGGGGACAGCTGGGGAGATCGGGCTCTGCTCCCGGGGAACAGGGACAGGAGGAGAGGGAACGGCCTCAGGCTGGGCCAGGGGAGGCTCAGGGTGGCCATCAGCAGGAATTTCCCCATGGAAAGGGTGCTCAGGCCTTGGAAGGGGCTGCCCAGGGAGCTTTGGAGTGCCCATCCCTGGAGGTGTCCAAGGAAGGGCTGGAGATGGCACTGAGTGCTCTGGGCTGGGGACAAGGTGGGGTCAGGCACAGCTGGGACTGGATGGCATCAGAAGTCTTTTCCATCCTCAATAATTCTGACCTTGTAACTTCCCAGAAAGTCCTTCTGGACTCTTTTGGAGATGGGTGCAAGATTTGGTGTTCTCCACTCTTGTGGGGTCTCTCTCAATTTCTAAGAGCTTTCAAACACAATAGAGAGCAGCCTTATGAGTGCATTCCTTTGGATGAATGTGCTATTACCCATCCTTTCTCCAGTTCCCCCCTTCACCAGGGAAGGGATAACACAAGAATTAATTCAGGGGAGTGATTGGTCTTTATGTTCCACAATAGAGTTAAAGAGCATGCACTTATCCTTCATAAAACTATGTATTTCAGGAGTGCTGAGTGGCACCAGGAATAAATTTGTCTAACCCGCTCTGGTTTATTTCCATATCTTGCTTATACGTGCGATAATTCAGTCACTCTGGAATTCTACAGGCTCTATGAAATGCCAGGCAAGTAATTTATTCATTGTTTTCCTCTTCCTCCTTTCCCACATGAATGGCTTCTTAATCACAGAAATGCAACTGGAAGGCTTATCTGGTTTTGCACTAATTTCTGCAGGTTCTTACCACCACAGTGATGGCATTAGCAGTGACAATAAGATTAATACTAATGATCTGGTAGCTTTATCTTTATGCATCCTCCTGGATTTGCTAGTACACACCAGACATCACCTTTGCACTGCATAACTAACCTAGAATATAGGAAAAATCTGTTTTAAACTCAGAGCTTTCCTCTTTATTTACTTTGTCTTGCTAAAAACCGGAAGCCACCATCAGTCTGAAAGGGAAACTGCAATTACCTATGCTAATTTGTAGCTGAAAGTTTTGGGGTTTCTTCTTATCACTCCACTATTTTCAATATGCAGGGTGGGTTTGGTGACATAAATATTGTTTCTCTTTCAGTCAAATACAAATGCTTGATTTATGCAGCCATGCAGCAGATTTAACATACTGATGGAACTGTAATAAATCCACAGAATAATTTTTGTCATTGCTGTCACATTACCTCTAGCCTTCTTATCCAGAATAAAAATAGGCTAGTCATGTAAGAAAAGTTGATCTCAGAATATTTTTTTTTGCAAAGCCAGAAATTAAAAGCCATGGATTTACTATATCCTCGCAGGCTAAAACCCTTTGAAATCATGAGTGTTTTGGCTGGGTTTGCCTAGGCAACAAAACTTTCAGTACTGACCTAAGCCAGCCTTTCCCTCCCATTGTGATTTCCCTATCCCTAATGATAATGTGAGTAGACAGTCTAGGACAAAACAGGTTTAAATCCTCTTAAGTTGTAAAAAGGAAAGGAACTCAGGGATGTCTGGGCTGGTTTCTTCATCAGAGACAGAAGGTACACACCCATAATACAGCAAACATCTGGACAGCATCAAACTATCCGGGTGGAGGGGGCAAAAGTCTCTGCTGAAGTCTTTCATGAAAGATTAAATCTCTGCCTGTTCTTTTCAAATACAGTTGTTCAAAGGTGCCTTAATTTCATGTTTCCAATTAGTCTGAAAACTTAAGTTACCCATTTTTAGACATGGCTATAAAACAGAGATTTCGTTTGGCAAAAACATAAAGACGAGGTTTCAATATTTCATTTTCACTTTAAGGAGGAATAAATTCTAATCTTGAGTATAGTGTGGTAGAAAAACAGGTCTGCCACAAACTGGTGCCACCATCGTGCTGGCTTTACAGATGGCAAAAAGAGAGGTAGAAGAAATGGAGCAATTTGATTTCTGTGAGTGAGGAGGTTTTGACCATTATTCTGCTGTCCTCAGAATCACACTTTCTCACATTTCTGCTCCATGCTGATCTGTTCCATGATGCTACAGGTATGGTTTCTCCTGGCGTGGTTTTATTTGGAGGAATTTGGGTTAGCAAGGGGCTGTGCAGGAGAAGGGTGGAGCAAGGGAAGGGTGTGAGGTGGGAGTGACACCCGAGGCACATCCTTGGCTACTCACTTCCCCTCCCCTCCAGGGACATTTCAAGGACTCATCCTGGCCATTCTGACACAGTCGGGCTTTCGAATGATGGTGAACACTATTGGTAGTGTGAGCAATGAGGCAAAACAAACCATCTTCCCCCAGGTTTAGTCTGCTGAGACCTCATGATTTTGGTTTTGACCCAAAGGTGTTTCTGTGTGCTGTAGGACACCCTCCATGATTGCCCCAAATTTTCCCCAATAAATACAATGCTCCTGCTTCATACTGTGTGGGTGTTAAGTCCTGACTATCAAAGCATTTTCCAGATGTGAGGAGGCACTGCAGCTCCTCCAGGAGGACCTGGACATGAGAGAACAAGAGACAAACCCGGCTGTGCTTCCCATGTGACCTTGGTTTGAGATGTTTAACCTCAGAGAGTTTCCTCTCTCCCCCACAGCCCCCCAAAAAAGGGGGATAATAATAGCTGCCCCTATCATCGGCGGTGATGTGAGGATTAATAAGTTAATGCCTGCAGGGCTCTGTGGCACTCTGCTGTCAGGGAGCTGCCTGAGTGCCGTGACAGAGCGCAGGAGCTCGCAAGGCAGGAATTGTTCACTCCACAGTGTTGATTAGTGGGGGGAAAAAAACACCCAGAGGAGAGCAGGCAATAGCTACAAAAAGCTGAAGGAGCTGCAAAGTTGGGAGCTGCTTGGTTGTTATTCTGACCCACTAGATGGACAAGTTTGTGCTGTAAATTCCATCCCAGACCTAAGGAGGAAGCCTTTGGCTCAGCAGTATGGCATCCTGCATGCCATGACAGGAGCAATTCCAGGCAGATCATCCATGGCCGTGTGAAATGGTGGAAGGAGGAGGGATGGAGTAGCAGAAGACAAGGAAACCAGAGGGATGTTCTCAAATAAGTTTGTGGCAGCACGAGTCCCCCAAGGCTTGTGTCTGTGTGTGCCCAGGCAGCCATAAGAGATGGCAGAGGTGATGATTTTGGATGCTAAGAAGTGAATTTAGGTCCTGGGTTAGAGGCTGTGATTCCTACCGGCACACCCGTGTATCTTTTGTTCTTCCACTGCGCTTCCCTTTCTTTCTTTTGACAATTAAACTGATTTTGTTTGAGGGTTTTTTTTCCCCCTTCTTATTTCCTCCTCAGCAACTGATCCTGAAGGGAAAACAAGAACTTAATCCATTAGTGATCAGTAACATGGAATAACTGTTTATATTTTATTAGGCATTATTTATATGAAAAATCTCATTTCAGCTTTTGCAGAAGATTCCTGTTGCTCGAATCACATGGTTACTGACACTTTATTGTATCTGCAAGAGCACAGTCAGGACTTGAAATGAAATTCTGAATGATATAAAGGGGGAAGGTCCCTTCCAGCCCAGTCCATTCCATCATTCTTCAGTTCTGTTAGCTTTTCCTTAATAGCTCCTTCAGGCATTATTTTCCTGGTCCTTGATAATGTTTTCTGTAACTGCTCACTAGGATGGTATCCTACTGCTTTTGCTGCCCTTAGTAAAATCCAGCCGGACCCCAGTGGGTCTTCAAGGTTTTTTACAAAAAAACCCCAAAAAACCAAAACATCCCCCTCCTCCGCCCACCCCCAGAAAACTCCAAAACACCAAAAACCAAAAAACATCACCACTACCAGCACCAAACCAACCAAACTAAAGGAAAAAAAATAAAAACTAAACCAAACCAAACAAACCCCAAAAAATAAACAAACCCCCCCAAAAACAAAAAACAAAAGAGAGAGAGACAAATTTTAAAATTTAGCTTTAATGACAAATGACAATTAGTACACTTACACTCTTTCTAGAACCTACAGAAATTTTTGTTCAGAGGCTGACAAATTTTAGTGAAACTGTCCACGCTTTCCCTGTATTCTTGGTTTTGAACAGCAACATCATCGAAAGTATCTTATCTGCACCCCTCTTCAGGGGCTTGACCTGACCATCTCAGAGGTTTTGTGGCAGGAAAAACCCTCTCCCTCTCATTTCTGTGGGGTGGGAGGTCACTTTTGGGGGAGTGAAGCCCCAGATGCAGAATGCTCGAAGATGGGGTGATCAGTGAGGCTGGGCATGAAGGAAAGGAGAGGACTTGTCACTGGGAAGAGAGTGGCACTCCAGTTGTGACATGGCTCATACTGACCCAGCCAGAAGCAAGGCCTGGAGACCCTCTGGCCTGCAGCCAGCCTGGAGGTCTCCTGGGTGAGGCTATGGGATTACCTAAAAACAGGGACCAGACAGAATTAAGAGCATAAAAGCAGTTATACTTAATGAAAGACCTTCAGGTACATTAAGGGCAGATGAAACCCCCTAGGGTTTACCCCCAAAAATGAACCGCGGGTCATGGGTTTTCACACTTTTATAAGTTTGGTCCATTTACATATCAGGGGTTAATTCTCCAATTACAGTTTCAGATAATGAAGTCATATTCCCCCATTTTCTCCCCTCACTGCACTTTTGTTTATACTTTTGAGGGCCTGAGTCTGTGTTTTTGTCTGACCAAAATGTGAAGACACTTAACTAACACTCTGTGAAGAGTTTAGAGTTGTACACCAGTGCAGTACAGGATTTGAAAAATATTAAAGCTAAAATCCTAATCCAGGGGGCTATGTCCTCCCAGCTGCCAGAGGCCTGGGGGCACCTGTTGGACATGGCAAGGAAAGGAGCCACGGTGACAACTGCCAGGAGCCCCGTGGGGCAGGGACTGATCCCCAGCACAGAGCATCCCTTGTAACCCTCACACCCCAAGCATCCAGCCCCTCCAAATTAGCAGGGATTGGCCTCAGGCACGAGTATCCCACAACCTGATCCGTGTGAGAGTGGCTGGCCACTGGCTGGAGGGGCGCCAGGCCCTTCTTGGGATGTTCTGGGAGAGGGACGCGCTGACCCTGGGCCAGGTTGAGTTTGCAGCCACGACCCCAACCTTCCTGTAAATCCCCTCCTTGGCAGGGTGACAGCCCCCAAATCCCTCTGCCCATCCCCTAACAGCCGTGATGAGATGCCGAAACATGGGAGCCAAAATCCTCGCGTTATTGTTCCCTGGCAAGGGAACATGCCTTGGGAACATCTGGTGCTGGGCTGGGAATTAGGACCAGATATGGCTCCACAATCACCAGATTACTGCACATGACACCGCTTCTTCAACAGGGAAATCCTTGTTTTAGCCCCTCCAAAAACAAAACAAGAAGCACATTAATTTATTTCTTTATTTTCTTAGCGAATGCGCACTTTTGTCCGTGTCTCATTCTGGATAAACTGAGGAAAGAATCGATTTTCTGTGATAAGCCTGGAATAAAAAATAAGTTATGATTTCCTATATCCTGCAGAAATTACATGGCTATGAATGTCAGTGTAGCAGTTAACATTTCCAGTTCTCCCTCCTTCCAGGGCTGGGTCTCTTTACACACCAACAGCTGGGAATGGGAAAGATGACACACTCTGCTTTCCTCCATTCTGCTTAATGAGTGAGTCTCTAATGAGAATAATTACTCTAACAAGTATCAATGCTCTCTGCAAGAAGGAAAAGTACTGATTCTTCTTCTCTGTGCTGCAACTTCTTAAACAAATAAACAAAAAAAAAATCTGCAGCACATAATAATAATGTGTGCTCTTCCTAAATAGATTGTTTTATTTTATTTTTTTTTAAGTCAGTGAGACTTCTGAGAATTGGTGAATTTTCTTTTGTGGGGGGAGAATTTTGGTTGGTTTTCTTTTTGCAGACATAATCAGCCTTGCTCTGCACAAATACTGAATCTTTAAACTGTTCAGAATTGATGTCCTTTAGGTGCTCGGAGCTTCCTTCTGCCAAGATCTTATCTGGTGTTGGGAAAGGCTGTCCAACTCTGAACTAGAGGTTTTCTTTGGAACAAAGGACCTGATACTTATCCTGGAATTTCTTCTGCCTCTGTCTGGCAATTAGCTCATCTACCTCAAACTTTCCCATTCCTTCCACCTCCTTTCTTGACAGCCTCCCTTGCCCAGCCAGCATTTCCCACTCCTAGCTCTTCCCAGAACCCCAGGGCTCCGGGAGGGATGATGTTGGGAAACAGGAGTAAGTTGCCAGGGTAACATTTTGTCACATAACACGTGTGAACTGTTCCCAGAACTGGGGAATACACTGGGGCTGAGGGGCCCAGGAGTCAAACTGAGACCCAAAATGAGGTGTCTCCCCTTTCAGTGGCCATTCGGAGCTGAGAGAAGTTAAGAATTCTCTGTGAATTAAATCAGCTGGGATTTGCCTAGAAGCCTGTAGGAGACATCAGTGTGTGGCAGATACCTGTGGAGGTAATGCCTGCCGTGCCATGAAGGTTTAATGGAAGCAGTGAAGTGCTCTGTGGCCAAGCTGAGCCTATTAGATGCATAAATATTAATAAAGCAGTACAGCACATAAATTGGAAAACCTCAACCCTTACAGCAGAAGAGCCAGATGAAAGCTGCACATTTTTGCTCAATTTTATTTTGTTCCAATCATGCTACTAACCCATTTATTCTTGTGTTGCCCAGTCCAAAATTCACCAATAGGGGATTAACAGAAAATAAAATTCCCTCTCTTACTGTCAGTAGAACTTGTGCCATGAAGCATTTTCATGCTGACTGAATCAGGACAAAATTCCTCTTGTGTGAACTCACTGATCACAATTAACTCACAGCAGGCCTATCCACCACCAAGGACAGTGAGCTGATGGGAATCCCTCTGGGCAGCTGGAAGGGAGGAAGAGATGCCATAAAAAATTCCAAACAACGCATGCCTTCTGAAAAGTATCACACATTTCGGGTGAAACCCTGATTCTTTCCAAGAAAATGCCTCTAGTTCTCCCAGTCTGGGATTTTACAGTTGAAGAGTAAAAGTGACTTAATTTTTGAATGTTCAAATCAATTTCTGCTCAGGATCAGGTAAAAGAAGTGACGGAAAGGGGTGTTGTGGAGGATTACAGTGCTTGAGAATGAAATTCAATTTGCTTATCTTGACTCATGGTGACCATCTACCAGTAAAGGGCATCAGCCTCAGGGAGGGGCACAGAGCAGAATCTGGATTTTGGATTGAGGCGCTGGAATGAGCCTCCACAATCCATGAGTGCCACTCCAAAACCAAGGAGGTTTTACAGAAAGCAATTAATCTTTTGAAACAACTGGGATAAAAGCTGGCCTCCTGCACATCAGCAACACTTGTCCTGATAGTTCACATGTTCATTTTTCTACTGCATTTTAGTGACAAGAAATTGTACAGTACAGTTTGATGTGGAGGGAGGGATTCTCCAGGCACAAAATGCCTGTATGACTGGCACTATTTCCTATAAAATTTCTGTGGGAGTCTTCTAATTTCATCACAGTCCTTTATTTTTAACTTTCTAAAACCTGATTTGAAGACCCTTTGTGGTGCTCTGCTCTATTACAGTACAATACAAAGTGAAGATAAAGAAGGTCTAATGTAATTTTAGTTTTGTCTCTAGATTTCTTGTCAAGCATTATTATGCTAAGGAGGAAAAAGAAGACAAAGAAAGAATGGAAAAACCTGAAACCTTCAAGAATCTGCTTTTATATATAATTGAAAACCTTGATGAAAGACAAAATGAAGTTTCTGTTCAGGGAATACTTTTTAGAAATTACCACTTTGATATTGCATACTGCACAAGGTATTAAGAACCTCACACTTTAAATATTTCTTGTATCTTTTGGCCCACACAAAGGAACTTTTTTGAGCAAAATTGGTTAAAATGGGAAAAATGGCCATCTTTGTTTGGGGGTAGCACTGGATGGAATTTAAGGTCCCTCCCAGCCCAAACCCATCTGTGGTTCTGTGATTCTTTCATGATCATAAACTGTCTGAAGACCCAAAGAGAAGTTATGGGATTTGTTTTGGGTAAAGAAATTTCCTAAATGCAGGAGCTCATCCTCTGCTGTAAGGTATGGCTGATCTTCAAGAGAAGTTGACAATTTTAAGCTTACATTTCTTTATGCTACTTTGAGATGAAATAGATGAAGATAATTAAAATTTTTTCACTGTCTTTTGTGAGATGTGCCTATAAAGGAAATCTTGAAGGCACGGGAACTTTTGTAACCCTGACTTAAATGCACATAATCTTTAGATGGAAAACAGGCATGCTGCAAGCTTCCCATTTAATTTGTCTAGAGCCTTCGCTCCACCAGCTGGATTTCTTTTCCTGAACATTATAATACTCACTAATGGGAAGGCTGGAGCCAAGAAGAGGAAAAATAACTGGTCCAAATGAGCAAGCTAGTTAGACTGAGAAAAGGAAGATATAAATACCTTTTATTGCTGGGTGAGAATCAAATCATAGCTGCCTGGGATAACCCAATATGTTCCAATATTCCTTCCCAATAGCCCATCTATGCCTGCTGTCTGCCAGTTTAAACTTGGCCTAACACAAATAAAGGTGACCATTTTGCCCATTTTAACCAACTTTTCTCAAAAAAACTTCCTCCATGTGGACCAAAACATGCAAGAAATATTTCAAGTGCACCACGAATTGACAGTCAGAATTTAACTTCTTTTACCATGTGCATGCCAATGTTCACCTGTATGGTTTTGCACCTTTTAAGAGCTCAGGAACAAGGGAAGGAGAGGTGAGGTGGATTTTTTTTTCCTGTGGCAAAGGAAGCTCTGGAGGATCTCAATCGCCTTCATCTCAACTTTCTGGCGAGGTCTGTGAGCAGCTCAGCTCACGCCTCCCCACACACCTTTCACTGCTTGTGCACTTGGGCCTCCTGAATCTTTCTGCAGGCACCAGTAATTTTAAATGAGGTAAATTCACCATATTTTTATCTTCTGCCTGGCTCCTGCAGCCACAGGGTAGCCAGCCCTGCCAGTCTTATCACTCGTGCCTGCGGATGCTCGCGCGTCTCCGTCCACGACCCGTGGCTCTTCTGTGCCCTTCCCCTCATGCCCACGGGGTTCTTATCAGCAGCCTCTTAGCAGAGGTCCTGTGAAAGAGCTTCTGATAGTCCCCCCCAAAAAATAAAATCTCAGCTAAAACTCCTTTATGACTTTTCCTCTACACTAGGAAATTAACTTCCCCTTTTGAGACAGCGGGATTTTTTTTGTTTGTGATTTTGTTGAGTTTGGAATGTTGGCATGCTTTAAGTACTGTTTCAATTTGCTTCCAGCTTTAAGGCAAATTGTGGCACAGTATTATTTAATTTCAGATATTTAAAAAAATGTCTAAAGCTGAGTCAGGTTTTTAAAGTGAGGAATGCCATGCAATTACGTGTGCTGGTGTGACATCATGGGTGTCTGAGTTAGAGCAAATCTTCATAAAACATCAGTTTTTTTCCCTTAACAGCTTGATTTAAGGGTATGTATTAGGTCTTGCCTAGAAAAAGGTTAAATCTGGACTTAGATTAGACTCTGGCTTAGGCCTGACATTGTCTCTTCTGAACCCCTCCCATGAGAGCAGTCCAGTTGACATGACATTAATGCATGTTGCTGAGACACCTTTCTTTGGTGACATGGCAAAAATATACAACTATTGCTTGGAAAACACTCAATTAGGTGTTTGGAGCTAATTGTTTCAACTAACACCTAGCCATTAATTAATAAATGCTCACTACATGACTGAGAAAGCTGTGTCACTGCTGAGAAAGCCAAGAATTAGCTCAGGAGCCAAAGCCCTAACTCATGCCATAAACATTTGACTGTAGATAGCAGTAATTTAGGCCAGAAAATTTAAATATTATATGCATGACATTCTCCAAAGTATATTTTTCCACCTCATACCATCTAAAAATATATTAAAAATCTGTTTATTCACTGAGTCAGAGGATCACTGTGCACACGCTAAGAGCTAGAATTGAAAGCGAGCTGCAGAAATCGTGATTAAACTCCCTGTCTCCACTCCCAAATTGTCTTTAGATAGAGAGGTTATCTGTTTTCTTGACCAGGAAATATGCTTCCTAATAGACAGCCCAAGAACATCATAAAGCAGCTTCAGGCTGCAGATACTTTTGTTTACACCTGATTCATTGCTCTGTACATTTTTGCCACTTTAATTTTGAGGCAGTGTGGCGAACACTTTAATAAGACAGACAGAGGTAGCAGAAAAGTAGAGATAGGTTGCAGTTTTAGTAAGGGCCTGGAATAAGAAAAAAACCCCATCTTTTGTGATTTTAAAGCTGAAGGGGCTGATGAACTTGACAAGAGTAAAAAAGGGTAGGTTTTCCTGCTAGTTAGGAACCACTAAATAGAGAAGTTGAGCTTGTGAATAAAGGTTCACCTACACTGTAAGTGGATTTTCAGTGTTGGTATATGAGACTTACACCTTTGTCATCTGACATTACCATTGGCATGAACCTACATTCTTCTGAAAAAGCTTTAAAAAAAAAAAAAAAGTGGATACATAATGTATTCTAATGGTGGCATTACACAAATTTCATCACAGAATGAACCCTTCTTTGGTGAGTTCGCTCTAAAGCTCCACATCCTGAAGCTTGCTATAGCTATTTACACTCTAGAATGCTTTTCCCTGTCAATTGTTTGGAGTAGGACTTATTGCAGGAAAATAATGGAGGTAACAACCCACTGCTATAAAAAATGGCCAGGAAAATACTGGCAATAGAACAACCTTAAATTCTATGGTTTGGGATTATCTGAAGGTTTGTTACACAAGGGTTTTCTTTGCAGTCTTTGCTGTCTGGATGTCCATAAATCATTACAATAGGCATCTTATATTGGGAAGCCTGGCTTTAAAAAAAAGGGAAAGAAAAAAGCATGAAGCTGGAATTTTCCTCAAGTACAGTGCGATCCCAATCCTACCTTATTTCCCTGCATCAAAAATGCCTCTCCTAGACACAACAGAATTGAAACTGAAACCAAAACTGTGGTTTCACACCACAAATACTGGTATGTTCAGTTTTTATATGTCAGCAGCTCAGGGCTGAACTTTGGCCGTCCTGTGCCAAAAACCAAACATGGTAAAACTGAAATCCTTCACGATGCAGGTATGGCTCAGATGCTAAATTTCAGAGCTGCTGCCTTCTCAGGCTGGTTCTGAATGGCAGCTTTCATTTCAGGAGCTCACCTCCGTGGATATCTGGAATTTCCTGGCAGCTCTGTGCTGCAGGGAGGAAGGGCGCTGTTAGGTACTCTTGGGAGGGGAGCCTTTTATGTCAGCAGCCCCTATGGGAGAGACTCAGCAGCACAAATCAGAGCAGCAGCTTTGTTTGTGCTCCTGTATGGATTTGCTGTCCCAAGAAAACCTGGCATTTTTGCTGCCACTTTGGTTCCTGTTGTATTCCTTCCCAAACAACTGGATTTTGGAGCTGGGGCAAAAAGTCTGGCCTAGATTTCCCTGAAGTCTCCAGGCATTGGGCAATAGCATTTGTGGAAAAATTACTCTCAAATGTGTAAAAAGTCTGAGAGTTCCCCAAAAATATGTATTTCTGGAACTCCTTTCAGGCTTCATTGTGGGCCTTCCTGCTGCTCCTCTCCTTCTGCTTAGGACTTGGGCCTTGTCCCTCACCACTTTCTTCATCAAGACACTTTGCCTTGGTTAATAAAAGTGAAACTAAGGTTTAATTTCAGTGGGTTTATTTTTCCTGACTGCTACCTCACCAAGACCATAAGTTGCTCTTCCACTAAAATTCCCTTTCACCCGTAAAACATTGACTCTGTGAGACTTCCCCATGCTTATCCACTCTCACCCACTCTCCCAGGTCTCTGGCTCTGTCTGACTCTTCAGCTGCTCTGAACTTTTCAGATTATTCTGTTATTAAAAAAAGGATTTTTTAAACCTTGATTATTACTATTTTTTTTTCTCCAGCTGCTGTTCTATCTCAGAAGAAAGCATACATTTCAGAATGCAACTCTTTCCACAGTAGAAGGAAGAGGAGGAAATCTAGCTGTTGTCTTCTTAATCATAAATAGTGTTTTATCAGCTTCGGCCCTGGTTTTTGTGTGGTTTGTGTTACCCAAATTCCATGTGTTGCCCCAGGCTTGTTAAGTGGCAGTGAGAGTAATTGCTCCCCTCCCACGAAACCTCTTTTTCTTTCTCTATATCTTTTGCAGTTTATATTGATCTGTATTTTCTAGCTGGTCCAATTAGCATTCTCTAAAAATTTTCTAACATTTCCACTATCCCAGGCTGCTCCCAGCCCCATCCAACCCAGCCTTAGGCACTTCCAGGAATGGGAATATTTCTCTGTAGAACCCATCATTAGCAATTCCAATGGGAATGGTTCAGGTGTAAAATAGATACAAAATTTATGGAGGATTTTTGCCAGTTTTGCACTGGTGAGAAGCCCTAAAGAAGGGCGGAGTCCTGCTTTTGCTGAGGTCCATGATAGTTTGGTGAAGATGCTGGTTTTTGTGGTTTGTGGCCTGCAAAGACACTTAATCCAAAGTTTGGGTATGATTGTAACCAATTAATACCTAATGGTTTGAGAACTGTGTGCTTTGGAAATCTGTATGAACTATTATCTCTGAAGTTGTTTGTTTTATTGCCCGGACATCCAGAAAAATGTCTATTATAAGTAAAAGTGATACAAATCAGAATCACAGAATGGTTTGGGTTGGAAGGGACCTTGAAACTCACTTAGTATCACCCATGGGCAGGGACACCTTCCACTGTCCCAGGGTGCTCCAAGCCCTGTCCAGCCTGGCCTGGAAAATGACAAGGAATACTTTAACTTAAAAACTGAGGCATCTCTAAAATGATACTTTCTCTCTTTCCCTGAGGGACAGCTGGGGACTGGCCTTTTGAGCCCTCCATGAGAACAGGCTGGTGAGGCTGCTCTACCTTTTGCATGTCCTTCATTATTCCGGGTGCCGGTGATGAAAACTTCTAGAAACAAAAGAACCATTGGCAAACAAAGGGCAGTTGACTTTTGCACGGAGAGAAAATCTAACATTTTTGTCCTGGTTATGCACAGCGTGGCAGCCAACTTGCCACATGCCAAGGGCCTGGAGAACCGGGAGAGCCATGTCCTCTCTCTCCAGATGACATTAGAAAGCAGAGAGCAGCAGCAATGAGATTTCTTTTTTTTTCCTGGGAAAATGGCTGTGCCTCTTCAGTTTTGCTGTCTTGGCTGATCCTTGCTGCTGCATGCAGCACAAGGGACATTTTGTGCCCTACGCAAGGGTGAGGAAGACATGCAGAGGTGGCACTTGGGGACATGGTTTTAGTGCTGGACTTGGCGGTGCTGTGCTCAAGTTTGAGTTTGATGACCTTGGAGGTCTTTTCCAAGGCCAATGATTTCTGATTCTGTGGGTCACAGGTCCACCCACAATGAAGGAGGAGCTGCTCACTGCAGCCAGATGAGTGTGGCCCTGACATCCGCCCAGTGCCCCAGACTCTGATTAGAGACAAACAGCCTGGTGTTTGTTCTCCTACATGACTGAATTTTGACAATCAGCCACAACATTTGTGCAGGTTGGCAGCAGATTTTTCTGGTTTGATTCATTCCCTACCACTTCCATAATCATAACCAACCAGCTTTTTCTTTTTCTTTTTTTTTTTTTCCAGTGGTAAACTCCTCTTTCATCTCCATTTCCATGCTTGCCTAGAAAAACATATCATTTTTCAACCAGATGCGGTAGAAAAGAGAAATTCCTCCTGATCCTAGTCTCTTCACTTTTCATACCATTATGAAACAGATCTACTTAACTTCTGTAGAACTGACTGGTGCTAGATTTAATTAATCTTAACATTTCAGTCACCCAAGCCTTTAGAAATGTAAACCGCCCGGGGAAGGGAAGACTTTCATTTGCTGTTTGTGTCATTTGTAATGATGCCATTTGATTTCCCTGGTGGCCCTACAGCTTTCCTTGACTCTCTCTTCCAGGCTGCTGGTGGAAAGGAGCCATCAAGCAGAAGCCAAAAGAACAAGACACAATGGTCAAGAAAAACTAATTCCTGGGATCTTTCTGCAGTGATACAGCCAGAGAACCAAATAAGTTGAACACCTACGTTGTACATTTCAATAGCTGTTTGGTTTTTTTTCTCAGAAAGAGAGGAAAACACTGGGCAAATCTCCTGGCAGATGTGACAGTTCCAGGTGAGGTGCTATTTCTGTTAGACTTAGCAGAAATACACGTGAGGTTATCCTGCAGCAACAAATGGGTGATAATCCAGGCTCTGAGGAAAAAAGAATTGTACGCAAAAAAGAAATCGTGAGGGGAGAGAGGCTTCCAAGCATAAGCACAATGGAGAATTACAAAATGGAGTGTTGTTGTCACAAAATAGCAGAAATTGGCCTAAATGGTCCCTGGAGGCACCTTTGCCTCACATGAATGATGTTGGGGCAATTTTGGATCAGCTGAAAACACACAAGATATGAGTTAAAACCATTTTGGCCCTATTTGGGTCTTGATATCATCAACATGTTTTAGATTAGTTCTCAGTGCCAGTGAGTCTAATTTATGTACTCACTAATGCATACACAGAAACAGAGAGGAAAACCCAGAGTGTTTTAATTCTATTTGTGTGTTTTACATTGACAGGATCCTTCTCCCCTTCAGCAAACACATCCTCTCCCTCCAGTGTAGGATATTTCTCCCTCTCCCTGATGCACATGCTCTTGCTTGCCAGAAAATGTTGCTAAACTGCTTCCATTAGTGTTGCTGTAAATCACAAGGACAGCTAAGATTAGTTAGCACTTTTGGAAGAGGGATAATATCCAGTTGGACACGCTCCTATTGTCATTCCCTACGAGTATCATCTGGTAGCATCACACACATTAGTGAACTGTAAATTTTGTAGACATTTTCAGACATTATTTTTCACATTTACATTGAAATATTTATTTTTTCTCCAAACCAAGAACATTTTACGTTTAAATGGGGGCTAATAACATATTTTCTGAGATAGAAAGTTTTGATAATGGTCTTATTTCTAAGAATAAAGCTTTCAAGAGAATAAAATGGCAGTGTGCTGGAAACAGGGGTTTTTGGAAGTAAAGCTTATTTACTCATCCCAAGTGAGTTTGTTCCAAATGGGCATGCAACAGAGAAGTAAGATCTTGGAAGGTGGAAATGGCCAAACCTGTAGCAGTAGCACAGCAGAATAGCACAAGCCAGAGAATTTCAGTTACCACTTGTGATAAATTGATAAAACATCTTCTTATAGATGTTGGAGTTTAAATCATTTAAAGTCTGAGTAGGTCTCATACTTTCTTCCCTCTAATTACAATTTAGGGAACATTCTTCACTTTATTTAGTGATAATTAATAGTTCATTAATAGTCTTGGTTCTCTCCTTTCCTGCCCTGAGCTCTTTTTCATGTGCTGAGTGCTGCTCCCCATGAAGTTGGTGGGGATTCTGACAAGGTAGAATGAGGAAAGGTCTGTGTCCTCTTCTAGGACATGTCCACAGCTTCATTTATGAACAGCTGAAGTGCCGAAAAATCTGCAGGCATCATGGCACAGGTGAGGGGGATGCTCTGGCTGGAAGCATAGCAGGTTCCCTGGAAACAGACATGGTTTTGTGTTTAACTGTGAACTCCCTGCTGCAGAATAACTCAGGCAACCTTTGAAATGAGGTAAGATCACACACAACACAGTGCAGCTTCTTCCCTGACTCCTAAAAGCTTCACGTGAAGATAGCTCAGGATTCCTAACAGGGCTTAACAGCAGTGGAATTGCTTAACAACAAACCTATCCGTTGAAAACTCAGCTTGCTTTGATGAAGTTCTCTAATTGTCTCTCTGCCAGTTTCCCCATCAACAGGATGGTATACTCTAATCAGGAGTGTTTTTAGACTGAATTATTCTATCTTCAAAATGCTCAAGATTGAAAGTTTCATTAAAACCCCCCCAAACCCCAACAAATAAACAAAAACACCACGCCCCGCCCACCCCCCACCCCCGCAGTCTGTTTAAACACAGGAGGAGCTGCAATAGAAATGGCTCTGACACTTTCAAGGATCAGATGCTGTAATGCAGCTCCTGGAGTTGGATTTAGAGGGATAAAAGAAAAGTCCAAGTATGACTGCTGCTAAGCTCTGGAGCTTGCTGCTGTGTGTCTGTGCTGGTTCAGCATTGTCTTGAGAGGGGTTCACTCTCCCTGGCCCAAACCCGTGCCATGGGCAGAGTCTCCAGCCCTGTCAGGTGAAGCCACAGGCACAATCCTGACACAGGAATTTCCTCATGTGTCCTGAGCCCCATCCAGTGCTGGGGCGAAATTGTTCCAGAGGAGAATTTGGGTGGAAGAGGGACAACATCCTGCTCCTTTCACTGAGGAGGTGTATAATCGATATGTTATTTTTCAGTGCCTGAAGGAGTTGAGGAAACATGGAGAGAGAACAATTGCCAAGGGCTGCAGGGACAGGACACAGGGAATGGCTCCCAGTGCCCGAGGGCAGGGCTGGATGGGATATTGGGCAGGAATTGTTCCCTGGGAGGGTGGGCAGGCCCTGGCACAGGGTGCCCAGAGAAGCTGTGGCTGCCCCTGGATCCCTGGCAGTGCCCAAGGCCAGGTTGGACACTGGGGCTGGGAGCAGCCTGGGACAGTGGGAGGTGTCCCTGCCATGGTGGGGTGGCACTGAATGGGCTTTAAGATCCCTCCCAAACCATTCTGGGATTCCATGATTGTAACATGGATGGTTTGATGCTCACCCCAACTGTAGGAAAAACATGGGATTTAATTTTCTCTTTCTGCCCTTGGTGGTGTTGTTACCTAATTTCATTTTTCCTTCTATGCTCATTAAATTTGCTTTCCAGCATTGATTTTTTTCTTTTGAAAGTGTCGGTTGACCCCAGGCATAGTTACAAATCATGGGATTTGTGCTTTAAACATATGAAATGTTACACAGGGCTGAAAGAATTCTGAAACACTGCCTCCCAGGTCTCACAAACTGGATGTTCAAAATTAGTGGATGCTACTGGATATAAAAACACTCTGTGGCTACTTGAGATGTTACTGCCCTGGCTGTGGCAGGGCTTAGGTGAAAGACACAAATCTAAAAAGGCCTGAAACTTAGGGTTTGGGGCATAACATCTCCAATATCATCAGCATCCTCCGTACTGCCAGCCCTTGTGTAGTTAGAAAAACAAGGCACTAAGCTTTGGGAGATACAGAGCTCCTCTTGTTCCTCAGCTTTGGGTGCTCTCCCCCACTCTGAGGATGGCTCTTGCCCTTTGACCATGACTGAAGCAGCACAAAAACCCACTCCATGCCACTGTCTTTTACCTGCTTGCCCTTACCCCTTCTCCTTGCATTGTTCTTCACTGTGTATTTTGTGAGTGTCTGTGTTCGGTTAGGGACTGACAAACTCATTTCAAAACCACCCCCAGGAGCTCAAGGTGCTTGAGGAGGAAAATATTACAGTTACAGAGGCCTAGAACATGACCAGACTAGGTCAGGATTTGCAGGACACAAAGCACAGTGGACACGTGCGCTGTGTGGTCACATATTCCTTACAACAGTGGTAAAATGGGGCTTTAAGGGCTCTTTTGTCTCCCTGCTCCTCCATCTGGAGCTTGAACCTTGAGGCTGACAAAGGGCAGGTGGTGTTTTGGGGCCTGCTAGGACGCAGCCTGCTGTCTCAGCAAAGAGCTGATAAATAACTCCCCAGGAAAAGTGGATTACTCCAGACACAGAGGGGATGGAGCTCACACAGATTGTGGCACCGAGCTCTCGTCTGGGTGTTATTATTTGCTTTATTATGACAGGGAGCGGCCAGGTCTGTAAGAGCATGAATAGCTCAGGGTTCCTCATCGAGGCACGCTAAATAAACATAATAAACTTGTCATGGGGCGCACTTCTGCAGTTTGTGTCCTGTTTTTCCCTTTAAAACATGTTTTCCAAATGCGAGATGAGCTGTCTGGAGGGGTTTAGGGAAATGGCCAATACTGCCATGGTTCTTGTGAGCACCTATTGAATCATTCCTGCAAGCCTGCAAGCCAGCAAGGTCATCACTTCAAATGTACAAAAGGGACAAACCGGGAAAAGCAAGGAGTGCCTTGATCTCTGTGGCTGCAGAGTGTGGGGCTAGAAAGGGCTGCAGAAAGACTTAGGTGAAAAACAGACTGTAAATGGGAAGGAAAATGGAACACAGCTTCACCAGTTAGGTCTTCCTCCTCTTTTAAATGAGATTCTGTGTTTCTTCTCAAGGTGAGGAGGAACTCTTCCTTGGCAGAGATGGACTAACATGGCTGAGTAAATCTCTCAGTGTTCAGGTTCCCCCAAGCTTTTGTGGCTTACCTGCTGAGTTACCCATTTTTTTAAATTTAATTTTTTTTTTTTTATGGGGGGAACAAGTGAGGAAATTTTGACACCAGACTGGGGCACCTGGTGCCTGAGGGCACACAAGAACTGTGCCTTAAATTTTGAACAGATTCTTGCACTATGCTCAACACCACCCTGCACATCTCAGTTAACAAGCTTCTATGTATGCAAAATATCATGGATGGATCTAAAATGATGATGATGCTGCTTCATTACACCCACCTTAGATATTGTAGCTGGGAAAAAACCCCAGCAAATGAGGGGTGCTGCTTGGAGGAAGTTTTCTTCCAAAGTTGGTGCTACTGAGTTTGGTCCCGGACAAATTAAGGAAGATGACCCTTCAGTGGAGGGGAGGAAAATATTTAAATGATTTTAAGTGCAAACTCAAAATCTGAGTAGGAATTGGCTGGAGGAACTGTGGCTGACCCCATCCCTCCCTTGGAAGTGTCCAAGGCCAGGCCAAACAGGGCTTGGAGCAGCCTGGGACAGTGGGAGCTCACTGGATGGGCTTTAGGGTCCATTCCAACCCAAACCAATCTGTGATTATATGAATATGCAGGTGGCCAAACCAACCAAACAAGCTATGACCTGAAGCAGCTGGATTTCAAAGGATTTGCTCTTCCTTGTGAGGAGAAGAGGAGGAAATAATTTTTATTACTTCCAGAAGTCACGGTGATTTCAGAGATGGAAATCTTGCCCACGCCTCCAGTCTGTGCAGAAGGGGTATCATTAAGTGATCTGACTGATGCCAGGACGTGTCCCTGGGCAGGCAGCAGCACATTCAGTGCAGGGCAGAGGTGGGGGGAGAACTCACTGACTCTCTCAGTGTGCTCAGAAACCCCTCTGGAGCAGCCCCAGCCCCAGGCATGTCTCCAGTGATGATGATAATTTCAAGTGCCATCTTTGGTATCAGGGTTTTCGGTCCTTAGTAAATGGCAAACAATTCAAATGTCAAGAATGCCTTATCACTGGGAAGGGATATTTTTTTCCTCCCTCCCTGTCTCCTGGCGTTTTACCAGCCTGTGTGAATCAATTGTGAGAATTTGGAGGTAATTTGTTCCAAAGAGACAAGGATCAGTGCGTTCCCTTGGCTCTTTATTAGCTGGAAAGGGTGGGGGAAAGAAAATGAGCATGTAGCTTAATAGGAAATCACAACTGGTCTGTGAATGTGTGTCTGGGCTGACTTATTCATGGCTGTGATACACATGTAAAATATGCTGGTGGTGCTACACAGTCAAAAACGCGGCTTGCCAACGCTGTCAAATTACTATTTATTTCCTCTTAATTCCACTGGGTGTGACATTTATACATCCAAATGTCCAAATACATCTATCATTTGGTCAGAGTTTTCGTTAGCCCTACTACAGCTCTGAAAGGTTATTTAAGTTTTTGCGTGTGGGAATGACCAGCTGTGGAGATTTTAGAATTGAAAAGGGTACTTTTATATTTTGACCTGACTTGACTCCACTTTAAAACAAATCTTTTGTGTTTTAAAAGAAGACCCCCCCCCTTTTTTTTTTTTGCCCCAGAAGAAATTAAGCCATATATAATTTTACCTTTTTTAAACCTCCTTGTCTTCCTTTGGGGAAAAATATAGTATTTTAACCACTGTGTTTGTCAAAGGTAAGAGTTGATATGTGGTTTGAGTGATGTGATAGGCTCCTCTATTTACACAAACAGGTGATGCAGAGCGTGCAGGGTGTTGGATTATATGATTACTTCGAAAAAGGGATGATAGAGGTTGATTGGGCCTGCACAAACTGGAGAGCTGGTCCTCAGCTGAACCAGTCTGCACAAACATGGCCATTTACTGAAATGTTGTGGCAGCTGGGGATGGGCACTGCCCGCTGCCCACTCACTGAGAGCTGGGCTGGACGGAAAACCTCTTTTCCCGTGGCACAGCTTCCTAAGAGCCCTTTCAAAAATGGAAATGATGATGAGATGCTCTCGCAGGAAGTTCTGAATGTGACAGACCAGCAAGGAACCTCCTCACTCTTTAATTAATTAATTTTCTTCTCTAGTGATGTCCCAGAAGCTGGCAGCAGTTTTGTGCCTGGAAATGCTTACACCCAGGTCCTGAAGGAAATATTGGCATCTCCCTCCCACACCAGAGGGAATTACATGGGCTAGCGACACACTCTTCTCAAGGTCTCTTTCATTCAGATTAAGGAAGAGTTGGACAACTTTCCTGCAGCTTCTGGTGAGGCAGGAAGTGATAAGGCAGCTGCAGTGCCAGAGGTGATTTTATTTCTGAAGTCTCTGAAGCTTGAGCTTGGCTACTGTTTCATCAGAGCAGCTTGGGCTCCTGTCACACAGCCAAAGGGAAGGGTACAGGAAGAGACAGGACATGCTTGAGTACCTGTGTTCTGTGGGATGGGGAACATTCCATGCAATGTAGGCAAAAACATCTGCAGATGGATTATGTCCTATCTGATACCCACTGACTGAAAAACATAGCTGTGCCTTTGGGCACAAAGCCCTTCAGGTTTGAAATGGAATAAAAAAAAATTAACACTGAGTACAGGTCAGCTGTGTGACAGTGGTTTTCCCCAACCCCTGGATCCTGCAGAATGACTGTTTCTCCACACCTTTTGCCTTTTGGCCTTGGGGTAGCACCAAAAAAGGTGCTATTCATAAAATAAAAGAAGTGCAGCCAGGTAAACAACTGTGCAGATGCAGCCCCCATGCTCAGCATGCTGATTACACTGCAATACAGGAATTAAGGGAAAACTGCTTCTCTAGGCAGCCAAGTGCCATCAAATACACATGGATCCTACATGGGCCTTGTAATGGATGCTGAGAGCACTCCCCAAACGTGTCTGGAGTAAGTAATAATGCTCAGGTAAAACAAGAGAACACAGATAAAGAAACCCAGCTGGAAAATCTTCCTTAGCTGGGAATGTTTGGAATAGATAATGTAAAGTCGCTGCCCAAGGAGGAGAAGCAGGTTTAGATCCCACTTTCCTGGCTTCTGGTGGGTTTTACCAAGTTCAGCGTTTTAAATCACTAGGAAGATGCTGGTTTTGTTTTGTCTTCTCTAGAAGGTAATTAAGAAAGGGAGAAGGGGGGAAGGAATCAGCCCGTCATGGTGAGCCTTAGGCATTAGAGAGCGGGCTCTGCCCCTCATGCCAGTGGGACAGAACTGGAGACAAACTGAAGTAACAAAAGCCTCAGAGCACTAACAGAGCATTTATTCCCTCCACACAGTGCAGCTTCACCTCCTGGTGACAGTGTATTTCCACTGCTCACTGCTGTGGTTACGGAGGTAGAAAGGGCATTCATAGAACAGGGACATTGTTCCAAGAACAAGAAATCTTTCTGTCATCCTTGGACTCCACTTTGTCTTTCCTCCTCCACCAGCCACGTCTGCCCAGCTGCTTATCAGTCCCTCCAGAACATCAGACCTTCACAGTGATCCCATCTCTTACTCATGCTTTACTCATTTCCCAACATGGCAATCATTGCTGGTCAATTCAGCCTTCCTAAAGCCCTGCTTTGAATTTGAGGTCGTTCAAAGTGCAGATGTGGATGGAAGTTAATGTAATATTAATCCATAGCAAGTACATGCAAGGGTATAAAATACTCCATGTGTTCAAGGAACACCATGTTGCATTTCAGATGTCTGGGCATCAACAACATCCATGATGCTGTTTAGGAAAAAAGGATGAAGTCCCAATGTAGAAATACTTTTCCACAGTAGCAGGCACAACTGCAGCTTCAGTCACATTTAATCACTGTCCCTCTGCACAGGGAAAGGTGCACTGACCTGCTGTGGGTGCAAATTCTTTTGCTTGAGAAAAAGAAAGCCAAGAAAGCAAAATGGTTTTAAGAGTCTAACCTGGGAAACCAGTGTTGTCTCCATGTCTTACTAAAAGAGAAGAGATATCAATCCCTTCAAAGCCAAAATCTTGAAAACCAGTGAACTAATCCTGAGGCAAACACCTGAAGCAGCAATTTCAAAACAGTTGCAGTTTCTCAGTTTCAAGATCTTGTTTCCAGACAGTTTTGCTGAGCAGCCATGCAGGTACCACATAATGAATAGCCTGAAAACGTCATTCAAGGGGGAAAATTAAAAAAAACCCAAACAAACAACCCAACTAGGAAGTATCCATCATCTGCATTTAGGCCAAAAGGATGAGCTGCGACATAACAAAATTTGAACAAATAACATACAGGAAGTGGCCTGTATGAGATTTTTACACAATAAAACCTTAACAGAGGTTTTTGCAACAGACCTCTTTCACGTCAGTAGTTTTCAGATACCCAGAACAAAAAAATTCATTTGGTTTCTTTCACTGGTACTTTCACTACTTGCAGCTAGACCTCGGAGTCACCTTTGGGTGACTTGAAAATGTGTGAATATCGTAAAATTGCCATTATTTATTAAAAGAATATCTAGACTATAACTGCTGAACATAAAAAGTTACCAGATAATTCTCCGCATATTTTGAACATGTATACACCTGACAGTCAGAACCCAAGATTCCTCAGGAATTTCCCTTTCCTCACTGAGGAACAGCTCCTTTGAAATCCAAACCTGAGCTGCTTTGATGCCCTGCTTGGAGCAGCACCCATCTTTAAAGTTAGAGCAGCAGATTTTGCTCTCCACAGGTCTCCTGCCCAGTCCAAGGTTTCTGTGTGTGCACAGCATGGTCACAGCCCTACAGCTCTGCACTGCTCTGGTTCAAAGCCAGGGGTATTTATTTGGCCCAAAATGGAGAAATCTATTTTTTATCTGATCCAAATTGGAAAAATCTATTTTTCCTGAGCTCAAATTAGGAAAGTTTTGGATAGGTACTTCTGATGGCGATTTAGAATCACAGGTACATGTCAGACACCAAATCACTTTTTTTCTAGGTGTGGGCTATTTTGGATTGATGAAAATGAGGTTTTCAAATAAGAATGACAACAGTTATATACCTTTCAGTGTGTTTTACTTTTTAACTTTGTTCCTTCTGATCACAAGCTTTTCCAGAAAAAAAAAGTACTGCTAACAGACAACTCTCCCAAATGCAGTCAGTGTTAGGTCACACAGCTGCCTGATGTAACACACACCCATCGGGTATTGTTAAAGAAGCCACTAGATTACTGAAAGTGTGCAAAATTAAGAAATAAATGCTAATGGCAGATATCAGTAAAAGTAATCTAACCTTTACTACTTGTGAGTGTAATTTAGTAGCTTCAACCTTTGTATTATGACATGCAACTCCCTTATCTGCAGCTACCTGGTCATTTTGCTAATTTAGAAATAATTCCATACATGCAACAGCAGCAGCAGAGCCTTTTGGATCCTTTTCTCAACATTTTGGAAGAAGCTGGGAAATGAAATACCTGAGAGACCGAAACCTCTAAAAATGAGTACATGTGGTATTTTACAGAGAGCAGTCCAGGTGTCTCAAATCCCCCATCTGTGCCTTATCACCAGCTAATCACACATCACCACAATTATGGTCCCTGCTTTTATTTCACATCTTGACAACAGAAGTATCAATAGATTATTTGAGAAATTACAAGTTTAGAAACAATTAGCTGAGTGTAACTTAGGTCAGAGGTTATATTTTTAGGATGAGGGTGGAGCCACCACTCACAAATCGAGAGGAATTATTCAGGCAGCAAGAACTAAAAATACTTTCATAAACATCCCCTAGAGTAAAAATGCTCTTTATTCTTCAGAGGGTGGTCTTATTGCTGTGTCTGATTTACCATTTTAAAGTTTCATGAAACAGGTCTACTGGACAAGAAATTTTAAAGAATCAAAACCAGCAAGCCTTTCCAACTGTAAAAAAAAAACAGAAACAGATCCCCTGAAACTCAGACATGCAACAGACACCCTTCCACAGCAGGAGTGTCAGTGCTGCCCTGGCACTAACAAGGTCATGTCATGTGGGTTATGATCACTAATGCTGGTCCATCTACAGGGGTGTCCACCAGAAGACAGGTTGTCCATCGTGTGAGAGGAGACTTGGTGAGGCTTTCCCATCCTTCTCTGACACAGGCTGTTCCACGCTCTGCTGCTGGGGACACTTGGGGACGCCCTCCAGCTGCTACTGCATGAACAGGATGCTGAAGGCCATCACCACACAGCACACAGCCACGTAGGGGCTCTTCCTCTCACCTATCAGGAGGGGAGAGAACACAGAACAAACAAAAACAAAAATTCAGGCATGGCTGAACAGACCCACCTGCTCCTAACGCTGTGATTGTGCCCCAATCTGATATTCAACATTTCTAGATGCACAAGTGCTGACAGAAGCACAGCTGAGTGTTCACAAAGATCACACATGGGAGTGAGGAAACTCAATGGAGGACAGGTTATTTTCCTTCATAAAACAGAGCTGGGGCTCTTTGCCTTAGAGAGGGATTTTAAACAAGGACATGGAGTGACAGGACAAGGGGGCATGGCCTCAGGCTGAAGGATGGCAGGGTTAGATGGGTTTTTGGGCAGGAACTGTTCCCTGGGAGGGTGGGCAGGCCCTGGCACAGGGTGCCCAGAGAAGCTGTGGCCGCCCCTGGATCCCTGGCAGTGCCCAAGGCCAGACTGGACACTGGGGCTTGGAGCAGCCTGGGACAGTGGGAGGTGTCCCTGCCATGGCACGGGTGGTACTGGGTTAAAGGTCCATGTAAGGGCTTCCATCTTACCACAAACCACCTTTTCTGAGGTGCAGTTTTATGTTGCTGCTACCTCCTAGTACCAGAGTCAGGGCAAAGTTGCCCAGGACACCCCATTTTTGCCGGCTCTGCTTCTCTGTGGCTGCTGAGGTGCAGCTGATGCTGTCTGGCCATGGTACCTGTCACCTGCAGTGTGAATCTTCTGTGCAGGGTGTCCTGCAGCAGCCAGAGCTGTGAGCTCATAGCTGCCCAGACAGGGCCAGATGCCAGTCTTTAGTTGCTTTGCTAAGGAGACGTAACATTGTTAGCACGTGGAGAGCGTCTGGTCCACAGATTTCTGTGATAAAAATGGTCAGCAGATCACAGAAGCGGCACAGACACCTCTGTTTTCTGACCCTTTCAAACTGGTGTCACAGTTTGCCAGGGCAGACTATGGATGAAAGTTAAGTTTACTCCATTAACAGACTTTTATCTGGTGGCAAAAGCAATCGTTGGAGAACTATTTCCACCCACTTGGTCGTTACAGAGGTCTCTTTTTCACCAAGAAAAAAAAGAGAACCTTAGGTGGGGAACTATAACACAACCAGGGGAACATCAGTAATGTTAATCAGACTGGTTCCAACTTACATGAGCCCTTTCATTAATTCATTAATTAGCATTACGTTTTTACTCTTACACTTTATTCTTCGTGGTTCCACTCAATTCTCCTTGGAGAGAACAACAGTGGCTGGTACCTCCAGCCTACAGAACTGCCAGGCAGTGTTAACATTGAAATGTGCCTCTAAAGTGAGAATATTCCTTTTTTCCACATCCAGGAGCATAAGAACAGAGCTGGAGCTGTTTGCTTTAAGAAAATTCAATTTCACTTTGCTGTGTGAGGTCTTTACAAAATATCTTATCAGAGACACAGTTTTCAGAGAAACACTAAAGAAAAAAACCCACCAAGGTTCCCAAGTCTAGCATGGTGCAATTTTATGAAAAAAAAAAGAAAAAAAACCCCTCCTTTTTTATTTTTTAATTTTTTTATTTTTTTTTTTGCCAGCAGGACCTTCAAACACAGGGGGAACAACTTCCCACAGTAAGAGAAAAATAAAATATTTGCAGTGACACCATCCATACACAGGACTGATTGCCCAGTGACATTACAAGATGCTGTCATGATCTGGCATATATTTAATTAAACTTCAAATAACTGAACGAATTAATGTCTGCAGTTTCACATCTGTTTAAAATAAATTTTGAGGAAGTCCAACTCCTACGGTTCAGGGTATTACAATTTTCATATGGGTTATGCTTTTCTGCTCTTAATTTTCTTAAAAGAGAAATCACCATGTGGCAGGATTAAACATTATTTTGCACAACTTTGTAAATATGTAACCACTTGCCCATGATTAAGATCTTATGTACATGTGAAAAGGTTGTTTAAACATACCAGGGATGTGAAATGTAAAGGCAGCCAGTAGACATTTTCTTTTTTAAAACCTACACTTTCGACATGCCTTTATGATTAACACACATAAAATGACAGGAATCATCTCCAAAGCCCATTTTCACCTCTTTGTCTAAAAGAAAGTCCAAGTGGTCCACTCTAGAGTAGCAAGTTGCAAAAGAAACATAGCTAATAGAAAAATATATCCTTGCACCTAATTAACTACAAAGAAGATGGCAAGGGCAAGGTAAGGTGAGGCGTTCTCTTCATTCTTGAACAAACCCTAATGCAGCTGAATTTTTGCACTTGTTTTCGCTGGCATAGCTCAAAATTCAGTTCTGACAGCTGCCACCTTCCCAGTATCTTTCAATTACAGCACTAAAATTGGCTCTGTTATGTCTATTATCTAAATGGGACAATATCTGCAATCATTTTAACAACCGGTCTTCACAAAAACCCTACTTTTTGTGTCAATGCTTTTTTGACATACTGTAAAATGTTCTGCCTGGCAATGCAGAAAGGGAATCATATAGGCTTTCTTTAGGTTCAGTGACATGTAGAAAGATGTAGAATTACAAGTTCAAAGTTTCTGCTCTGAATTAACAATGCAATCTGAACACTGATGACGGGATTGTAATTTTTTTTTTCTACACTGTGGATATACCTTAATGTTAAGATTAAACTTCTGTTGCATATTCCAATTTCCTTCTCAAAATAAATTCAGGATAAGGATTAAAATAAATATAAACCAATGTTATGGGAAAATGTCAAGAATCAGATAGAGCTGATCAGCCTGTGTGCAGATGTCACTTGACACGAACAGCTTTGTGTAATTCAAAAGTGCACAGAAGCTGAGTAAAGAAAGGAGAGGAAAAAAAACCACATTTGTGCTTAAAGAGAACATTAATGCATTATGAACTCTGTGTTGCTTTATTTCTGTAAGATAAATATCTGGCTTTTTTTCAACAGTCCACTGCAATTTCAAACAGATTGCAGTTTGTAAGGAATCACTGATTCCTTTGCATGTTAGAAATACACCCTTGGTTATTTCACGTGGCAAAAATGACAAAAGACTTTTGAAAATGTAACACCAGATACATGAACTGACATGAGAAGATGCAGGCTTTCCCTGATGCTAATCTAAGCAAACAATACCCTGCCCCCTTATCCCATGGAGGTTAAAACCTGCATTTTTGAAGACAAAGGATGTGTATGGTTTTCATTGCTACATGGCAACACTATCCTAATAAATTATGCTAGAAATAGGACTGATCTTAAGGATTTTGAAAGAAAAAAAAGAATTACCAATCCTGGCGCATTTCCAGAATATCCCCAACAGTCTGTAAAGATAAAATAAATTCATTAGGCTCTTGGTTTAATACATTCAAGTCAAATGATTTTCTTTTTTTTAATGTTAAAACTATATGAATTGACAGTAATTTGTCCACTTGACTCTCTTCTGGACACCAGAAAACAACAGATACCTGCACATAAGGGTACAGACTACGAACTACACAAGTGTAAAAAGTTCTAAGTCTAGCAGGGGTCTTTTTGCATGCAAAGATACATTTAACTCATTCTGTGTTCCAGGTCTAAAGATTTCCTCAGAATCCTGTATTTAACTACAATAAAGTACCCCAGACAGAAAATTATGCAAAGAAAAAAATCCTTCCAATTCTTCTGGTTCTTTCTTATTCCTTTACCAAGGTTTTCCTTACTTTTGTCTCTCCTGTGCTGCTTGCCCAGGACGTTACCTCTCAGAAGTGAAACAGCAGGGAAAAGCAGGATTCAACTGCGGGAGCACCCAAAGGGATATCACAAGCCTTCAGTTCTACTGTGTAGCTAAAATAACCTCACACTGGCTGCTCTAGAGGAGCAGGGACTGCTTAAGGATCTGAAGAAGAAAAGGGGAACAATACTGAAGGATCCTGTACAAGACAGATTTCAGCCCTTCAAAGCTTGTCTGCAGGAGTATATTTCCTGCCCAGTATGGCACAGAACACTGTGGGGAAGCACTTGGAGAACTGCCTTCAAGCAGGCAGTAGATACAACCCCACAAATAATGCTCTGAACTCACACCCAGGAAGGTTTGACTGTTTGTCTCTGCCCTTTCTTGGGTTTACACAGTTAAATGCAGACAGGTAGCTTTGGACCTCTTGCTTCTGCATGCTCGAGCAGTTAACACCTCATGCACTTTTATTTCTCTGCTACTTCCGTTTTATGTCTTGTATACTCTTGGTTTACTTAGAATATCTCTGTCCATTTAGCGGCCTCCTCTGTTTCTGAGACAAAGATTCAGTGTTGGGCATGTGAGGGCCAAGAGAGGTGGCAAGTGACTGAGGTGTTCAAAATCAAAGTGAAATGCTTTTTGACTTATGTGCCCCTTGCTGTCCAATTCATCGTGAACAGCATTCCATTCCCATTTTTTAGAAAACAGGCATTTCCATCTGTGCTTTAGATTTTAGTTTTACCTCAAGCAAAAAATATATATATACACACGTGCATACATATTTCGGTTTGACTGTATTTCTGTAGAGCCAAAGCTCTCTTTTTTTCTGCTTTTATGTAGCTCCAAGAGCAGAAGTAATGATCCCAGCATACAGACCACCACACTTTTCCAGGCAAAGAGGTCATACAATAAAGTAACCTGAAGACATCTGTGCACTTTTTGAAGATGCACGCAGGTAGAAAAATTACAGAGCAAAATATACAGCCCTGAAGTGCTGCACTAACAGCACCTCAGGTTCTCAAAACTATTGTTCACTCTCTGTAAAATTAGAATTTACAGACTGCATGCTGCAAAACCAACAGGAAAACTTCCACAGCCCTGCTTCTCATGTTGCCATCTCTCAAAAGCTTGCCCAGGAGCTCAAAGAAATAAAACATTGCCATTCTGTTCATACACTTTTAAAGAACCTTGCAAGGGAAGAAGAACATTAATTGTTTCAGGCAGCCTGTAAGCCTGTTGAATTTGCCTCACAATCTCATCAAGGGTTTTTTTCTCCTTCTCAGGGATTTCTTGACTAATGTGAAGCCATTACTGCACTACAAAGCTCGCCTGGTGGAAACAGAAATTTTGCTGTCTGATGTGGCAAGTACAAAAAAGAGAATGGGTTTCACCAGCTGCCCCTAACAACTGCAATTAACATTTTATGAACCTGAAGCCACCGACATGAGGACCGACCAGCCTTCCCATGATGACACCAGAACATTTTGAGAGACTTCTGTGCCACTAGACAGCTCAGTGCTGCTGTTTGTCCCCAGTATCTGCTGCTGAGCAGAAGCAGATTGAATTCTAGAAATTCTAAGAAGCTCTGGAAGAACTTGGGAGCTCCCACTGCAGGAAAAGCCTGTGCAGATCTCCTGCTCCCCTGGTTTTTCCGTCATGCTCATCCCAGGTCCACACCACGCACCTCTTCATGTCAAAACCTGCTTGCCTATTACAGAAGCGATGCTGCCTTGAATAGCTCTGCTTGAAGATAATCCGTCCTGCAGCAACTCCTCTGTGTAACTGCTCTATCTCTGTTTGGATACAGGTGAAGGTGTGACTCTGGCTGTGATCCCTACTGCATTTTGGCAGCCACAGCCCAAATGTGCACAACCTGCTGTGTGTTCCTGGCTCTCAGTGTTAAATGCCAAAAGCATTGCTTGTGAAAAGTGGTGGTGGTTATCCAGAGAACAAAAAGCCCAAACAAATGAAACCTCTTAAGCTGAGGAGGATTTGGTGGAGCCTCAGACAACGACTGCTAAGGCTTGGTGTGCTGAAAAATGCCATGTGTTCACCAGCACAAGCCCAGTGCCACTGCAGGAGGGAGTGTGAGATATCCCCATTGCAGTGCTGATGGAAAATCAAAGGGGATCTCTGCTACACATAAGCTAACACATCTTTCTGGTTAGCAGGGAGGAGTGAATTATGTTGTGGTGCATATTCTCCTCTAGTGAGCATGAAACAGTAAATCTCCACTTGCTTTCCCAGCCTCTAACACTGCTGCTCAGGACCAAGCACATGGAAACACTCAGGGAAAACGAAGGTTTAAGGTTCTGTTTGGCTTGGTAGGAAAAGACACACTTTGGCAGAAATAAATGAGGGGGAGGAAATACAGGGTTATGAGGGTGGGTGACATCACTTTGCAATGCTGTCTCTCAATCAACAGAAAATATGTTTCTTCACTTATTATCAACAGACCTAAATCCTCAGCAAAGTTACCACTCACTTAGAAGTACAGTGAATAACTAGCAACATTCCTCCCCTCTGTCACTTTAGTATTTTATTGCTACTTTGTTGTGCCTTTAATTTGGAGCAGGAATGATGAGGTAAGAGCATCTCTGTGGTAAACTGAAACGTCACTAGAATTTGTTTTATCCCACATATCCAGACAGTTCCATTGGAGCATGGAGTATATTAGAAGAGAGGGACAGGGGTTTAGCACCATATGAGCTCCATGTAAACATCTACCATACAGGAAACAAATTTCATTGCTTCCAGGCTAAGTTTTTATTATCCAGTACAAAGTAGTCTACAAATATATATATATAAAACAAAATGGTATGTCCTACACCTACATAAATACAAACCTACACATCAAACGCCCAACTCCTCCACAGTGTCAGCACTCTTTGAAAACATTTTATGAAGAGAGTTCTATTGTACTCCAGACAGATTTGCTTCAAGAATAAACAGAGTAGCTCCAGATTAAAGGAAATACTCCTTGCCAAGAACAGCACTAAAATTTTAATCAGTAAAATAAACATTCTTACTTCTTACTGTGTATACCTCATTGACTATTGTGTTATCTTCCACCAGCAGACACCCAAACTCCCCTCCTCCCCCCATTCCCTGTCCTTCATGAAGTCATCCTTTCTTCCATCTTTACTTCCATCAGAAGAGATCTTTCATGTCAATTTCATGGCCTCATATGAAATGACACAAGTGTTTTCATGTTAGAACTGCAAATCAAGAAAAAAACGCTGGCGTACTTTGCGTGTATTACACTGCTAAAATTAAAAAAACCTGGATCCAAACAGCAACTCAGAGGTTAATTATAAAGAAGGTTTTCAGAAGACAAACACTCAAGGTTCTTGGTCACAAGAGCCTATTTAAAACTGCACACTTCTGAATTTAAATGCAAGTGATGGAAGACACTTAGGGAAGAGAACATTTAACAGGAAATTACCTAATGGGAGAAGTGGAGAAGTCTAACACCCAGCATCTAAAAGCCTGTCTGTTTTTCCACCTAGAATTACCCTGCTTCTACAAATATAATTTCCTTTGCACTAAGCTTAGGTAACAGCATTACTGAAATTCTGTGGACAACCCCAGAGGGATTTCTGTGTCAAATCTGTGCAATGGTTACTCTACATCCACCACATTCAAATCACAGTCCTACTGATCACAGCTAGCATTCATATGATTAAAAAAAAAAAAACTTTTGTAGAAGCTTTCAAAAACTCTTCTAGAAATTCCTTTACTGTAGACAACACAAAACCATGATTTAAACAGACCACACAAGAGGACTTTGTTGCTTATTTTAAAAATTATTCTTGGTTTTCTTTTAGTTACAAATTATTGCTAAAGCTGTGTTTCAAACTTGCATCTCCAAAACACCTATCCTGAAAACAAACATAAAGCAGTTTCTGCTGGTTTCTTACCCACCCTAGGAATCAAAAATAAATCATTGCAACAATAGCCACATGTAGGAGAACATTTTATTTCTGCCTCTCATTTCTGTATCTCTAAGAAGCATCTAACAATGAAGCAACAAATCTAGAAGATTAATAATGAAGTATTAGCAAGGTTAGTGAGCTAATAAATTCTTTCAGTAAAACTGAACTAAGTGCTTGCCAGTACCTTATTGCACTCTATTGTGAGGTAAAAAACTAAGATTTTTATCTTGAAAGAGAGAAAAATTTCAAAGCAGGATCAGCGTTATCACAGACTTCATCGAGAGATGCTGAAAGGCTGCAGCTGAAACCACACAGCTTGTGCATGTCTGAAATGATCAGACCACGTACCCGGTTTTATTTTTGTCCAGCAAGCTGGGAGCCAAGGATCTGATGTAGGCACAGGTACATATGAGCAGCAGGATCACAGTCAGCAGACTCTGGAAGTTGAATATGGCAGACTATGGAAGAAAACAGGAAAGCAAAAAATTACATCTCTGCAATGCAGAACTGGAAAAACAGGTGACCCCTTAGACAAATCCATCACACCAAAAATAAAACCTACAATGGTCATGAGCCAGAGAAACTTTGCATCAATGGAATACAGTGGTGGTAGAGAAGGTGGAGGTGAGAACTGATTGGCAAGTTAACCAGTAGCAGCCAAGACAAAAAAATGACATGAAATGCGCAGGAGGTTTGTTAATATACCAGTTTTTGAAGGCTACAGGCCAAATTCAACAGATTTGTAGACATATATATAGTTAAGTTCACTTGAACTATGGTAACTGATTACTTTTATTTTCAAATCATGTTCTGATTTTAAACTGAAAGCTTCTTTATTGTAAATACACTTTCAGAAATGCTAGTTATACGGTATCTTGAAGAAATGGACAAAATTGGCTTAGGATTGAGAAGTAAAGTTCTATTGCTGATGGCAAACTCTGATCAGTCTAATGGCAGTAAGAAGCTACAATTCTTGAGAAAATACTGAAATATTTGGCAATTTACTAAAGTTTGAAATATCACTAATAGGCAGTAAGTACATCCCATAAACTTAGGTTTTATCCTTTTTTCTATGGTTTTGGGATTTCTCCTAAGTGTCTCAGCTAACATTCTGGTCAGTGTAATAGCACCAGGTGGTATAAGAGACAATTGCTTACTTCAAAAAGCTTCATTTTACCTTCACTCTGCTACCCTCATTTGCAAATCTGATTTAGAGAGAGCTCCAAAAAAAATAATAATGCCAAGACAAATGCAATAAAATTCACTCTTTGTTCTGGAATTCTGGTGAATTTTTGTCTCCTGTGTCCACACTGCTCAACCCAGCTGGCCGAGTAGTGGTATTTAATTAAAGGTAAATATTTAGCACTTAGGACGGGATATTACATTGGCATTTCCTTTTCCATGCATATTTTAGGGCACATCAGAGCCTTCATTTCCACACAGCCTGAGGCACATCTCTGTCGATGCACACGTGCTGTCTTCCTATGTCACAAAATTATAATGTTTTGAAGCACCGATAATGAAATTTCTCTATCTAGCTAAGAGAATTATAAAATAAAATCACAATATTCTAGTTCAGTAGAGCACTAGCATGAAATTAGGAGAGAAGCAGCAGCAGCTCTAGTGGAAGGAAAGCCATTGGAACACACACAAGTGTTCTGATACTCAGATCAAAAACCTTGTGACTAAAATACCCTAAAATCAACAACAGCAAAACAAAACAAAAACCTTTAGTTTATTTAGAAGTCTTCATGAATCATATAAACTCTGGAACATGCATAGAGCATATCTGAATACATGCTTTAAGGCAGGGTTAGATATCTAAAGTACTATCATTATCTAACTTAATGGGGTCCAACAGGCCACTCTCTTAAGAAGCATCACCACAGAGATGCTCTGACTCTGCACCCAATTTGAAGATTTCAGCATCCCTGAAACGCATCCTTCCTGTAATGAGGGAGCAGTGATCCCGCACCTAAAGCCAGCCATCCTGTCATCCAGCCATCATCCCCAGCAACATGAGGCTGCTTGGTTTTCTCCCACAAAAGGCACCACAGCCTTTGCTAAATCACATTTAACTTAGCATTTTAGCTCAGCTAGCCACCCCTTCTGCCCCACCATGTCATAAATAACGGACAGCATCTCCACAAAGGACAAGATGTTGCCATCCTAGCAGCAGTCTCCGGAGCCTTTGTGCTTGGGAGAAGTTTCTGCCAGCTCCAGAAACCAGGGAAGTCTCAATTCCCCCTGGCTCCTGTGGGTCTAGGAATGCGGCGGGGCCGGATGCAGGGGCGGCTGCCTCTCAGCACAGCCAGATACTGCCTATCAACTGATTAATTCGATCAGTCCTGCGGGACAGGCAGCTGCTCTGACAGCTCACAGCTACCCGTTCCCAGGAATTCCTGCAGCTGCTTCCCGAGGCAGCACAGTGCGCTCCAGCACTGCGAGTGGCAGAAGGGCACACTTGCTTCCTCTTAAGCAGGGGCTGTAAACGTATCCTCATGAAATGTGCTCTCAGTCAATCAACTGGGGCAGTATATAATGGTATGTAATTGTTCTTTGTCGGGGTCGCAACGCTGTAATCGCATCTGCCCTTCCACCGAAGTGCACTCTGAATGACGCGCTTATCTGCACAGCCACTTTGAAAAGACAGATGTCAGCGTTCCGAAATTTGCTTACAACTTCAAACTGGAAATGAGAGTTTACTCCAGAATTAGACGGCTTCACTCTCCTCATCTGAAGTAATTTTCATGGCCCAGCTGAATTCACAGAATTCCACGTACGAAGCTACTTGGACAACAGAGATGCGTTGCAGTACATTTGTTTGGACCGAATTCCTCTGATCCAAATTCATGTTTGGTGCTGCCTCTCAAACTGTGTCCCCACTGGAATGATAACTAACTTTACAAGACTCATGACGCAACACCAGAAAGAACCAGGACTGGCACTTTATCCGGGTTTTAGACAGTGCAAGTTTTAATTTCACTGGCTGAAATTTTCCACTTCTGCATCTGGTGCATTTGTGACACAGCGGGAACACCTCAGTGGCTCCACTCTGTGTCACTCCCCTCATGCCCCCTCCACAACATCACCTGCAGTACTAAATGAGGTATTGTATTCACCTGAACTTGCAAAAGCCAAGTCTTTGGAAATTTAAGACCATGGACTTCAACTCTGAGAGCTACATACCCAAAGGCAGTTTTAAATCCTTCCAAAAACCAGGCCTTTAAAAAAGCCTCAATATTATTTCCTGATCACAACATATCTCAGTAAAAGCTCCATGTAATAAACCATAAAGAATTAATACTCCTGAAAGTTTTGTTTTGTTGGGATTAGCAGCGGTAGTTTGTATTAAAATAAATACTCATGGGGAAATACAGTAGTTGGAAATCAAATGGTACAGCTAGGGATGTCTGAATGTACTCCCATCTGAGTATAAACTGAAATGTAATGTATTTGAGTAAGTGTTTAAGTTAAAAGTTACCTATGTGGCTGTGACAGGGAATCATCACAATTACACAGTTCCTGCAAAGCTCCTTATACACAATGTTGTCCTTCAGCATTAAATGTACTACACTTGGGCAGAAGAAAAAAAGCAGCAACCTGGAGTTGTGGTTATCAACAGGTCTTGCACTTCCCAAGACTATTTAATGCAATGAGCATAAGGAGTGAACTAAATCTAAACACTTTCCTGTACTGACAACAACAGCCATTGACAAGATGCTGTAATTTACCCACCTCAGCAGTTCTCCTTCACTCCACTACCCCAACACTCTCTGCTTCTGACATGGTTTTGTTCCCTGACCTTGCCGACATCACCATGCTCACAAACCACTTGCTGATGCCACCCTTGGGTAGCACTGCAATAAATCACACCCTAGGTTTTGATGTGACTCTTTTTGAGTGCCATAAAGGACCTGCTGATTTTCCCCTTGCCTCATAGGCTTTTGTATAAAATGAACCACCTGGTATCATGGTTTCAGGGGAAATAGAACACGCAGGAGAACATAAACCCAGTGCTGTTGTCCTCTTGGGTTGGTAGAAAGCCTAACACAAAAGCTGTCTGCATTTATCTCCGCAGACTTAGCACTGAAACCAAAGCTTAACTTTCCCTAGACTTTAAGTATTTACAAAACCATTATTTTATCTGATTGCAGCATGACCATGATGATTTCATCCCTCTGTGCTATAAAAGGAGCGGCCATTGCACTGCCAGCAAGTTGCAAAACTTTGCCCTGTGGTTACTGTTATAATAACCGATTTATGTGGGCAAACACAGATAAATAACTGGAATATTTTAAAGAAAGTATAACTTCCTTTGTGTAATAGACTGCAGAATATACTGTCTTTCTAGAATGATTTTCTGGTTGTTTTTCTTCCCCAATATAATAAAATTGATGGATGATTATGTTTTCTGGAGCTAAAGAGGCAAATATGGATACCAAATCATTCAGCTGCCTTTCTCATATTGAAATATGAGCAAGAGCTTACACACTACAGTTAAACTTTAGTTAAGCAAGAGCTGATAAAAATTTCATCACAGAAAAGTGAAATTAGGCTATGAAATTTAATGAAGAGGTCCTTACAAAGCTGAAAGAGAAAATGCTTATTACCTAGGGTCTCCATTAGGCCCTGCAATTCTTATTTCCCTAGCAGAAATAAAATTTTTAGAAGTATAATATTGAAAAAAAAATAGGATATAAATCATGTACTACTCCCAACCTGAATGCCAAAGTAATTCCTAAAAACTAATTAAAATATGCATCTAATTGTATTATTTTTCCTACTGCTGCCAAATGCAATCTGATCAAAATGAATGGAAAACAAGCATTTGTAAAAGATTCATGCTAATTAGTGCTATGAAAAATTACAAAAAATGAAAATTAGTTAAGTTTGAAGCAATTATTGGCAAAAGTACAAAACAAAACTAAGCAAGGGGTGATAGTAAGTATCCAAATACCAGCCAGCTGCAGTTGTTCCAGCATAAACAGGGTTTTCTGCTTTGGGTTTATAGTATGTTCTCCTCAGCATTTAAATTTATTTAAATTCCAAAGAATTTAAGTACAATATTTAATGTTCATTCAGATTTTTGTCTAAAATATGTATTTTTGCACACATAAAAGGTAAGCTATGATTAAAGAAATAGGGAATTTTTTCCCTAGTCATTTCCTGGAGAAGCACATGGGCAAGTTTAAATGGCAAGCACAACACGTAAACTTTTCAGTCAACTGAAGACTAATACATCTATTGGAAACATAACCAATTTCCTCAAACAATTAAATAATTAATTAAACATACAGTCACAGCTGCCCTCCTCTATAAAAAGCTCATTTGAATTTAACATATTTAGGATTTTTACTGCAATTCAAATCCACAGACCAGCAGTGAAAAGACACTGCAAGGTGATGACGCTGAAATTTCAGACTCGCTTCAATTCCTTCCTCTTTGCTCCAGTATCTAGTTTGAAAATTGAACTTTTGCTGCAAGCAGCTAGCAGATGCAGCATTCCACCGAAATTTCTAACTATAAAAAACAAAGTAACAATTAGTTTTTCACCAGGGTCACTGTAGCACAAAGGTGTGCATGTCCACATACTCAGTAAAAAACCATAGAATTATGGTGGGTATGTCAGCAAAACCTTACAATATCTTTTCCTCCAGGTCTTCTCTGTAGATTATAAAGTTTTAGATTTTATAGAGATATTTTTCCTTTGCTGTCTTTCCCCATAAGATTAAAGGAGTATTTTAAATAACCCTTTTCTTAAAAGTAACTCTCCCTTCTAAGGTTGCGCACCACATTAGCACACCACAAATTTACTACTTAAACTGAAAAACTAGTAAAGCCTCTGAGTGTGAATGGAAGAGGTAAGAGTCATACTAAAGCATACTTTGAACCAGGTGATATCCTTACTGTAATAAAAGCAGCATGCAAAAATCAGGAGTTTGTAACAGAAGGTGCTACAGGAATGTAAACATGAAAAAAAGTCTAAGTTCTCAAGAACAAAGATATGTTTTAATTTACCTAAGAATTAAAAAACAGAAACATAAATATTTTATGCGTACAATTTACCAAATCTTTTTTGTTCATTCATAGTTGAACCATCTCTTTCAAACAAAAATACCAGGAAAAAAGTTACTTAGTCAAGAAATAATGACAGGTTCTGCTAAGTCTGTCAGGTCCCATGGCCCTGGGCAGGTCCACAGCACCTTTTCAAAGTCTCTGTCTGGCAGAGGTTCAAGTGCATGGTTTGAATATTTAGCATCTGGAAGACAGGTGATATTTTTCACAACTGTTCCCACCTTGTTCCACAGTCACAAGGTTGAAAATCAAAAATTTTTTTGAGTTTGAACACCCAGCTCAGTGTACCAGCAAAAAAACATATTCAGTGCTGCAGCTGTTAAAATGAATGTGTGTGGTGTCTAATGCTGCAGGCAACCAAAAAATTAAATTGTGACATTCACTTTTTTATGGCACTCAGCAAAGAAATGTTTTCTCACACCTAGTATAATTCTGGGTAAATCCAGACTCACTGCATCCTACCCTCCCAAAAAGATACCATCTTACATTGACAGAGTAATATCTCCAGTTCAACAATCACAGAAATAAAACACTGACAATATATTTTCACACTGTTCTCTAAGATGATATAAGTATCTACACTGAACACTTCAAGTGAAATAAATTCACAATACAAAGACACTTTAAGACTGTAAGATGATCTAGCAAATGTTTTTAAACCAACGTGCCTTTGGATCATGATAAAAACAAAGCTGTTAGCAATTCTAAATCAGGATTGATTCCTTCTTGTAATTTGGAATAAGACAAACACAAAACTTTGTACTTGAAGACTCATAAAATTTCTTTTTCCAGAGCAGTGTCTTGGGTTCTGGTATGTTTATACCCGACAGCTTGGTTTGAAATAATATTTACTAATGAATGTTTTTACAATTGGCTCTATGAGCAATTCCCCTTCCTTCTGTAAACACCACACTAAGAGAGCAACAAAGACTGTGACAGAAATGTTTGTCCTCGTGGAAGGTTCGCAGATCAATTTTTGGGCAGTAACGTGGGGCCAGGATCAGCCCCAATCAGAGGGTGATGGGAAAGACGCTGTTTTTGTTGAATTTTCTGCACCTCTTTTTAATCTTCTCCACCACCAAATTTTGTCTGAGTGTAACTTCTTATTTCTGCTGTAAAGGAAAGTGAAGATCACCGTTCAAGAGGTAAGAGGCTCGTCATTAAAGAAAGAAACCTTTGGCTTCTTTCCTCTCTCCACTCATGCACGTGGCAAACTTCAAGCCCACCAGGAAAACTTCTGTCGAGCTTTCAGATGTAAAATCCTGAAAGGTGGCAGGACAAACTGATTTGTGGAAGTCAACAAACAATACACAACTTTGCTCCTAAACAAACAAGGGAGTTGTGTCACTGGTGCTGCCCTTCCATTCCAGGAAGTCTGGAATCCATTGAGAAGCTTCTACTGGCTTCCATAGCTGCTTTAAGTTAAAATAGTGAGGGTTTTAAGTCAAAATAGTGAGCTTTTTTCCTATGCACTGGCAGTGAAGAGGGGAAAAGAATACCACCATTTCTGCTTTCATATTAAAAAAAAAAAATAGGACAGGTAAAAGTCACCTTACATAGATATATATATATATGCACACACTTTTTTTTTTTTTCCTGTTTGTTAGCATCTGGCCATTCACCCACTACAAGTTTTCACCTGCTTAGCAAGGAAGGATGTGCTAAGGAAGCCTGGAAAACAATAGGATTAAAAGTTTCCAAGGGATAGAAAGTCCTTTGGAAATCATGCTTCAGAAAACTGTGCTACTCAGAGCGCAGCTGGTTTTGCAGAACTGCTGCTCTTGTTCTTTGGACAAGGAGAATAAATTGGAGGTGCAGCTCCAGCCTCTTCCATTTCACGACACACAGACAGCAGCTGTTTCCTGTCTCACAGTGAAATGTGACCTCAAAGTTGCCTCTTTTTTTCCCCAAAATGCCACGACACCAGAAGTGGCATCACAGAGGACCCAAAGCCTTGGAAGGCTGCTGCTCTCCTGAAGAAATTCAAACATCACAGAAACACTGAAGAATCTTATTTTCACCTCCTTCACCATAAGATCATGGGCAAGCCATCCTTAGAAGAGTTTCTTGCTTCAGCGTCCTTGAGGCACACAGAGCAACCTCTAGCAGGAACTGGGACAAGTGCAGAGTATAATCCTAAAATAATCTTACACTTGCCATAATCTTATTAGACATAAACATTATCTTTGTTTTTAAGTTTTATATTTCTTACATATAACTTATAAATGACATAATAAAATAATGTTAAATAATCAGTTGTATTTAATAATTACACTGAGCAACAACACCACTGTCTTACTATATTATCTTCCCTTTTTCTACCACCTCAAACCCTTTTAAGCACAATAAAAAAACAGTGAGGTGCTGCTGTAATTCTCTATATTCACCTTTCCACGGTGCTGATTAGAGGCCTCTTATTTTCTGCATGTCTGTTTTAGAACTCCTGAGATAATTTATGCTGTTTATCATAACAAAAAGCTCCTGTGTTTTCTGTTGGATTCCCAGACGAGAGTAAGTTCATCTTAAAGACCTGCCAAGGAATGCTCAGGTGAGCAACTCCCACCAATTTCATGCTGGTGACAACATCTGGAGCCTGGGAACCCTTTTCTGAACTGAGCTGTAAGGAAGTTCAGGAAATACTGATATTTTCTGTAAATACACAGGACATACAGCAATATTCCATGGGAGTTGCACAGTATCCATACAATGATGGATAATCAATGCTCATGGGAGGGGAGGGACACCAGGTGATCTTTAAAGGTCCCTTCCAACCAAGCCATACTGTGATCATTAGAAAAATATGGAAAATTCCCATCTTAAAACAAACAGTGCTGAAGTTATAGGCAAAATTGGATTTTGCACAGGAAAAACTTATGTTACCTCAGTTATTCCTTTGGTTTTCCTTTTAATTTTAAATTCATGTAACTGTTCTGTTCATATAAACGTCACAGATATAGAAACATTTAATGTATAAACCTTGACTAAAGAAAAGTATTTCACTGCTCAGCTTTAACTTTGACAGAAAGGGAAACCTTTCTATTATCTGCACAGACTCTAGAAAAATGGGCAGAAAATGTAAAAATAAAAAACAGAAAATGGAAAAGTAAATAACAATGTGCCTCCAGACCAACTCTATATGAAGTGTATATATATTCACACACTTATTATACATACATATGTACATACACACACACTCCCTTCACATGTACGGTTTGTAGAAATATGTAAATTGTTAACATATAAAACAAAATTTTCAAAGTATCCTATTATACGTTTATACGTATATAAGTATCTATATAAAGGTCTTTATGCCCATATATATTCATTATACACATAATAAACTCATATTCTATTCCACAGATATTCTATTCCAGTGGTACTTACCTATTTTTTATCTATTTACACATTTTAGCTATTTATAGGACTACAAATACACTTATAAATATGCATTCATATGCTGAATCATATATGACCGTATTCTTAAGACTTATATATGCCTCAAATATATAAAATACAATTTTTATAGATATAAAATGTAGTTCATATAAATAAATAATAATAATAAAATATATAACACACATAGTTTTATATATAATCCATACACTTTTCATATGTAAATGGACCGAGGCCTCTGACGACACCCCTGGAAAACGAGCATGACGTCACACAATGCCACCATGACGTCACGCGGCACAAAATGACGTCAGGAGGCCGGGAGAGACTGGCACAGCACCTGACCGAGCTCGCACTGGCTGCTACCCCGCGGAGAATCGGGACAGCCCCGCACAGACACAAAACGGGTCCTTTTCTTGT
>JAHLSL010000241.1:512321-606682 GCA_025920805.1 Petroica traversi | reverse complement strand
GGGGGGGGGGGGGTGCGGATTGTTGTGCCCTTGTGTGGGGATAACCGGGAACACCGGGAACACCCTCACTGACCCTGCACCGGGACCGAGGGGAGCGGGGGGGTGCGGATTGCTGTGCCCTTGTGTGGGGATAACCGGGAGCACCGGGAACACCCTCACTGACCCTGCACCGGGACCGAGGGGAGTGGGGGGGTCGGTTGGCCATGTCCCTGTGTGGGGATAACCGGGAACACCGGGATCAGCCCCTCACTGACCCTGCACCGGGACTGAGGGGAGCGGGGGAAGGAGCTGATTCGCCGTGTCCCTATGTGGGGATAACCGGGGGCACCGGGATCGCCCCTTCACTGTCCCGACACCGGGATTGAGGGGAATGAGGGGGCCCGGTCGTGTCCCGGTGTGGGGACAACTTTTCACTGACCCCGTGGGGGTCACGTGAGACGCCAAAAAAAAAAAAAAAGTTCTTCAGGTGTGTTTTTGGTTGTTCTTTTAAGGCTGGTTGTTGTTACTCGGCTCCCAGCTGGTGGCTGAGAGGTTTGGGGATGTTGCCTCCTCCTCACGTCCCTGTGAGTAGCCACTGGCTGCTGAAGCCTTAATAACATAAATAACGCCTTAATGAGGCTGTTTATTAATTAGGGCCCTCTTACTGTTGCTTCTGTTATTGTATCGGGAGAATCCAGACTGTCTTCCTGGTCTGTTGTATTTTGGATTCTGTGCTATGTTTTCTCCTGTTAGAGCTTTTCATCATCTTTTCTGTTAGCTGCACCTGCCCAAGAATTTCCAGCTTCTTGTTTTCTTTTTTTCCCCGACACGCGGCTGGGTTTTTAAATTTTTTAAAATATTTTTTAAGGAATTACCCTTAATGCTGTGAGAGCTCAGTAAAGTGAGCTCTGTGGAGGAACTGATGACTTTGTGTTTAGGTGCCTGAAGTTTTGCGAGGAACCTGTTCCTCCTTATAAACGTGGTTTTAAAAGGATGATCCCCTTCCCGAGGTAATTGCTCAGTTTTGGGATTGGTGTCATTATCTATATTTCAGCCTGTCTGCTGACTGTGGGACAGGTTTTTTTGCTCTAAAGTGAAATTTTGGGGCAACATACTTTGGTGCAGCTGCTGTGGGAGGCTGGATGTTGATTCTGGGTTTGTTCTGATTTTTCTCTACATTGTTTAGTGGCTATAAAGGTTCATTAATTTGCAGATTTATCTATTTACTAGGTATCACCACCTTGCTGATTTTTTTCATTTTCTCACAACATGTTAATACATTTCATTCGTGCTACTGAATTACATCCACTGGATAGGTTTCTTTCCATCACGTGCCAAGATTTTGGATTAAAGAAAAGATAATTAAGTGCATAAAGACATTTCTAAAAATAGCCTTATTACCTAGGATGGCTTCACTTTGAAGTGTTTGAATGATGTTACATTAAGGTATGTTTGTGAAGAGAAATAAGTTGTCAGTATAATCACTGAACAGCATCCTCTGATGGTCAGAAGGACCAAAGACTTTAAAGGCAGCAATGTTTTTGAACTTTTCTTTGTATGCCTCTGAGACAGAAAGAGAAAACTTGGTTATATTGGACCCACTTCTGGATGCTCAGTGTGAATTATTGACTTAAAATGAAAAGTTTTCTGTAATGTCCAAGGAGGCTCCAGCTCCAGTAAGTCCTCATTCACACTATAGCCAATTCTGCTTTCAGGTGGTCATCTGGCTTCCTCTAATGTAGTGTTGTTTGTAATAATGCCCTTTAAAATATATGGATTAATTTTTTTTATACTTTGATGGTTTCTGGCAAGCTCCCACCTGACCCCCATTGCAGATTTTTGCAAAAAATGCTCTTTATTTACCCTAGACGTTTAATTTTCAAGTGTATTTTCCCTGTGAATAGTCCCAGCTATTCAGAAGGGAATTTTTGTTGATCATGTGCTGCATTAAAGTGATTTCAGGTGAATAATTGGCTGTTGTGGGAAAAATGCCATTTAAAGGTTTTGTGGGAGCCTTCTTGGCATAATTTAAAAGATTCTGGAAATGTCTTCTGGGACACAGCTGTGATAGATGTAGGGTATTGAGTGGAATATCAGCTTTCAAATGGTGTTTTTCCAGTTTTCCTTGTGCTTTTTTCCCCTCCTAATTAATATCTTCATGAGAAAGCAGCTCCAAGGAGCTTGTTTGGTGTTGTCTGGAGGAAGTGCCTGGGTAGGCCATTTCTTGTTTGGTGAAAATGAAAAAATAAATCATGAATTCAAACAACTGCATTGGTCTGTATAGCAATATCCAGATATTTAAATAAAAACTCTGGATGAATATTGGGGGTTTTTTTGTGCTGCTGTTAGGTCTCTTAAGAGGAGGGTTCATGGTCATGGCTATGTTTCCTGGCGTTAAGAAATATTTTAGTGGTGAAAAGCTTACATAGTGTTGAGTAGTAGAGCACACCAAGGTATTTGTCCCTGTAATGAAAGGTAAAAAAGGTTTGGCTTCTAGGATGTTTCCAGATGCAGGAAGAATTACCACAAAACAGTGGCAATTGTGTGTGAAAAGCTTGGGGGTTTTATCTCATGTGTGTTTCACCTTTCAGGAGAAGGAGGAGGATTGGGGGAAATCCTCCAGGTACATCTGCATAATTAAGTTTCTGTGCTTAATGCATCCATATGTGTAGATGAGGTGGAAAAAACATTTTAAAATAAACTATAAATGTAGTCAGTTGGAGTTTTTTGAGAAATGCTGGTTTGAGTGACTGGCTAAAAGCTGATTCTGCTCTTCTTCGGCTTCTACATGGTGCCCAGGCCTGCTGTTCCCAGTATCTTCAAACACAGGCATGAATGCCTGAAAACTCTTTTGCATTTTTGCTACAACTATGAATTTTCTCTGCTCTCTGTCTGGAATGAGGAGGTGGCAGAACACAAGACTTGTACATTTTGCAGGCAAACCTGTTGTGGGTGGGTGGTGTTCTGTGTGCTGACAGTGGTAATTAGAGTGTGGTATTTTGTTTGCTAACACTCTTTTGAACAAAACAAACGAACAAATAACCAAAAAACAAACCCCCATCTACGTTTAGGTTTGGCTCCTCTTTCTCTCGATTTCCTGCCTGTCACTTACCAGAAAGGCATACAATATTCATTGTAGTAGGATGGACCACAGTAGCTGTGAAATGCTTGGAGTCTGCGGCTGTTCTGAGCAGGAATGAACCTCATTCTTCACGTCAGGGCTGCTTTAATCTGGTATTTTAACCCTACATTTATTAGAAAGTTACTGCACCGGGTGATGTGTGGTGGGGAGAGTCCCTACAGATGTGGGGATTCCTGCACCTAAAAATTTCTGCTTTTTGTGGCAGATTTCCCATATATACAACCGATGCAAAAGTTACTTCACTGCTTGGTAAGATACTGATTGTAAAAACAGCCAAGGTGTGATGGCCTTGCTGTAGAAATAGTGATGCTGTGCCTGACACAGTGACCTCAGTGCCCCTCCTGCCACAGAAAATCCCTGCTGCCGGTGAGCAGCAACACTGGATGTCTTACAATGCACTGTTTTGACCAAAACCCATCCATTTCAGAACAGATGACATAATTCAAGATGGTTTTCTGTGCTCCATGTTGGCTTCATTAGGGCAGTGTTGCAAATATTTGTGCTACGTGCTCGTGCCATGAGCCTTGCTGGTTTGTCTCAATGCCTGTTTCTGATGTCGTCGTTATCTTGCAGTGCCACTTGAGGATGAGAAATTTTAATCCCCAACTCTTGTCACCTAGGGCTTAGCAGGAGGTGGAGAATGTTTTCCAGGGGTTATGTTAGAGATCAGGAGCCCCTGATGAAAAAGCAGCACACGTCCTTGAGTGAGTGGAACCACCCAGAGCTGAGGGTGAGATTTTCAAGGTCTCAAACCATTGTCTGATTCTTCAAGGTTAGTAGGATGCAGCTGTGATTTCTTCACCATTGTATTTGGCAGAAATATAATGTAGTGCTTGCTGATGTTGTGGGGAGCACACAAAATCACGTGCATAAATTATGAACCAACATCACTAAATAACCAAGAATCCAGTTTAGATAGCTGTTGTAAAATAATATCAAATGGTTCTTGAAATGATTTATTTTTTCACCAAAATGAGTATTTTCTCTCGTTACATCCCTTGAGCTGTGTGCCTTTCCTGGGTTAGGAAACAATGGCCTTTGTCTCCTGCTCTTTGAAATCAATATCTTCGTGGATCTTAGTCTTCCCCCCTCTTTTTTCTCTGTATATGACTTGGAAAAAAGGGAAAAGTGACAAAAACCCTCCTGTGAATTTGAAGATTATTCACAGTATGTGGTATCAGGTAATATAATGGCAAGGACTGTTGTCCAAGATAGGTCAAGGTACAAAACACTGAATTATGTGTGGTGCCATGTTGACACAAGCTAAGGTGAAATTTAGGAGATAATTGCTAAGCAAGTTACTGTTGTTTGCTAATCTAACGCAGTCAAATCTGATCAACACAAAAGAACATGTCTTAAAGGAAAAGTCCCAATTAGGAAAAAGAAAAAATTCATTAGGTGTGTGTTTGAGCAAGGGCCTCTGGTGCTACTGCTTTCTAAGGTGTACTAGGGATTTCAGAAATGATTTTTTGATTAAATTGTCCAAATTTACAGAGCTTGGAAGAGCACTGGACTATTTCTGCATCTGCTCTGCAGACTATTAGGTGGTTTTTCTGGGGAGGGATGTCCTCCAGCAGAGCAGACAGCTAGAGCACAGATTGTAAAATAAATAGAAGAAAAGGGAGACTGATCTGATGTGACTTTTGAGAGAGCAGAGACTGAGAACTTTTGTGCCCTTCATCTAGACATCAGCCAAATTGCTTGCTATCCTGGGACAGAAAAATTAATGCAACCAGAGGAAGACTGAGGCTATATATCCTATCACAGGCTGCATTTGTTGGATTGTTTTTTTTTTTTTAATAAATGATTCAGATGATTATGAAAGGGATTATTTGTTTACAGATCTACAAAGGGGTCTTACAGGCCACCCTTTTCAGCACAGAAGCTGGACAGGAAAGAGAGAGTCTGGGGCTTTCCAAACGCTGTCAGCTGTGTCAGGCTTGGGGTGAAACCTCACAAAAACCTGGGTAGAGATTTGTGCTGGCTGAATCAAGCAGGGAAGCCTCAGACTCTCTTGTGGAGGCTTATATTAAGTTACTCCAGCTGAGAAAATGAACCTTAATTTTCAGAGTCCAGCATGCAGCAGCCACAGATCAGGAGATGGGGCAGAAATGTTAATTTGTGTGAAAGCTGACATGGAGGATAGTTGTTTTATGAAACAAGAGGCAAGAAGCTAGCTGAAGCATTCTTGTGTATTTTGGAAAAACACCTACTTGAGTAATGTTTTGTGATCTCCTGAAGGCAGAATTAGGGAGTTTTTTCTTCCTCTGTGCCTTGGTCAGAGAAGTATTTAGATGAAAAATATGCTTTATTTTTTATATGTATTTAATAATTTTTTCATTCTTGTCTGATGCAGTGATTTGTTTTACTAACCCTGACAAACCAGATATTTTTTTTCTCTTCCTTAAAAAAAGAGGTGGGGATAGAATTTTTTTAGAATGTAGTCTTAATTTTATGTTCACGTTTTGAGTTTGGTACTTTTGAAGGTGCGAAACAAATAAGGGCGTTTGTAGCACTGAAAGTGAGGAAAATGCAGTGGCAGGTTCTTTATCTAATGTGTCACTGGAACAGGTTGTTGGAGCTGTGGAGGGGGAACTCCTGTGCACAAAGGCTGGGATTTTATGCTCGTGCACCTGCATTTTTTCAGGGTCATTGTGTTTGCTTACTATTGTGTTTCAGGTACTGATGTGCAGCTGCAGTTGGGACCCAGAAACATTAAGTGCCCTTATAAACTGAGGCTTGTTTTTAAAATACTTATCCCTTCCATGCTGTTTCTGTGCCCCACTCCCCATTTCTTATGTCATGACTCAACTGGGAAAGCAAAATTTCGTTTTTTACATTTACATCCTTCACACGGCACCCCGAGACCTCGATGGTGCTTCCCATCTCTGCTTTGTTGTAATTTGTGTTTTAAGATCTCAAACTTGTGTCTGACTGGGGCAGTGTCAAAGTACTTTTGTGCTGTATTTTACTAAAGGGTACTTAATTGCCCTCTCAGGTCAAGTCCCAGTGGTGTTTTTGCGCTGCTGTGCCCCTGCTGTGCCCTCATCTCAGCCTGCAGACTTCTTTTCACTCCCGTTGCAAGCATTCTTTAGGGCTGTAAAGGAACAGTAATATTGAAAAGCTGTTTTCCTGGAGTAGACCCCCTGCTTGGCATCAAGTGTCTTGGGTAAGGGTTAAATTTTTGAGTAGGGTTTTGTTGTTCTGGTTTATTTTTTGCCTGGTCCATAGTAAAAACAACACCAACAAAAAAATCAAATGGAAGAATGAAAGAGTTGTGAAAGTTGCGTATAAAAGCAGTGAGCTGATGAGTCTTGAGAGGCTTTATTTATTTTTTTTTTTTATGTACAAAACTTGTGAAAAATTACAAGTTACTCCTGTGAAGCTCTTTGTGCCCTTTTTCCTTTACAAATGTGGTTTGTAGATATGGTGCCGACTGAGCACAAACCAGTAGATTTTTAAGTGCTGGCTGAGGGTGTGGAGTGAGTGGCCACTGAATTTTTGGTAGAACTGTGTCCTTATTTATTTTATCTAATTTTTTTTTTATTACAATAGATCTGCTTGTTTGAGATTGGTGAGGTTGTGAGATTTGTGTCTTGTGCCCTTTGCTTGCTAAAATACTGGCACTTGTCAGAATAGGGACTGATGCTTGTGTCCTGCTTTTGTTTGTCAGATATGGATTATCACAAAGCCTGAGCTAAACCTGTGCTGAACCTGTGCCCACGTGAGGAAACAGCTGAAATTGGTGCTCAGTGTGTGTCTTTTTGCCTTATCTCCAAACTCAGCCTAATCCATCAGCAGAGTAATTAACGTTCAATGCCAAGTAATAAACATAGCTGGATAAAGAGCTGCAAAATTGAAATTTAAGTGCATTGAAAGTGAATGCCTCAGTTCCTCGAGAATGTCTTGTGAATTATTTTTCTGTGGGGTTTAGGCGAAGCAAAATGAATTACAATTTTTAAATTAATAAATTTAAGCCGTGTGCGCTCTTTGTTTTAGGGGAGTTTAGTGTTGCATTTTCCAATAGATAAATAGCAGATGTAAAGAAAGGACATAATAAAACTTTGGTTGAGCTAAGACTGTGTAATGCAGGAATTTTCTTCAAAGAAAATGCCTGAGGAAACTGTTTAGTAAGATAAAGCAATTTGGAGCCTAGGCCTATTTTTTATTATTAATTTGACAGGGACGGGAAATTAAAATAATCCATCTCTTTGAAAAGTTTTGGGTGAAGAGGTGGGAGGAGAGAAGGATATGTAAGCCTTCATATTTATACCTGCCCTTGTCCCACTGAAGTGGCAACATTTGGTGAAACTTGTTTTCCCAGGTTACTGGGCTCAATTTTTCAAAACTTCTCAGTAAAGCCTATGTACAGAATTATATCCATCCATATCTACCTGACACTGATTTCTTGGTTTCATTTATTTTTGTTTCAAGACTCTTGCCTTATGCATCTCTTGTGGATTTGACAATACTGAATTTATTCAACTTTAAAAAAGAGGAAGAGGGGAAAAAAAAGAAAAAAACATGAAGCAGATTTTAGTGGAATCCACTGGCTTGGTGATGTTAGGTCAGATGTAGAGAAACACGTCAGACTGAGTGGAATTGTAATAGGTCTGTATGGGGACTAAAAAGTAGAAAACAAAGGAAATCTGTGCGACAGATTTGTGTTGAATATCCTGATAATATTTAATCCTAAAGAAGGCAGTGTTTTGGAAAACAGATGATACCTCAGACTACAATGTTATCCAAATATACATCAAAAAGACATATGTATTGGGGTATTTTTGGATGGACGAAGGGTGATTAAAACATGCTGCTTTTAATTTTATTTTTCATTCCCCCCAAAATTTCCTCAATTTTACCATCCTCAAATGGATGATACTAAGGTATCTGAAAACTGCAGAGATACTTTAAAAAATATAACTAAGAGACTTGGAATTCCCAAATCTTTGTTCTTACTGACTGTGTATGTTGGGCTCAAAGGTTGTGTCTGGCACAGCTTCTTCTTCTGTTTTTTATCTACAAAACACAGCAATTTTAGTGCTGTCTTCTCAGAGAAATTATGTGGAAAATGATATATATTTAGAACGTGTGTTATTTTTTTAAGATTTTTTTCAGGAGGAAGAGAATTGTTTTTCTTAACAAGTACCCTGTGGTTTTCAAGCGAAGGCACTGTGCCACCACTCACTTAGGTAGGACTTGGAAAGCCAGGGTGTCCTGCTGCCAAATAAGAATTGTAAAGTATTTGTTGCGACTTGCATCTTCCAGAAGCAGCAGAGAAAGGGAGTCTGGGTCTCTGAGACACCCTGCTGATCATTCCAGATCTATCCTCTGAGGCTGGGCTGGTTCTTGCCTTTGATCTTGCTCCCTTCCACACACACTTCTTAGTAACTTGACTTCTAGAATTCTAGAATTCACTTTTTCATCAGGAAACATGTCAGTTGCTTGACTTATTTTATTTTTTTTGAAGCTTTAAATGTTTAATTAGCATATCCTGGCAAATCCATGAGGATTTGACAGCGCGACCGTTGGTTTTGGGAAGAATGGTTACAAAAAGGGTGAGAAAGGAGGGTTTGCCCCTTTTTTAAATCTGTCTGCATACTCTCTTACTTGCTAGTATATACTAGTTTAATTGCCCACATTGGTGTTTATTTTAATACACTGAAGGCCTTTTTTTTAATCTTATTACAGCTTAATGTAGATGGTTGTGAGTGAGCTTGGCAAGGCTGGATGCCTGCAGTGGGTAGTGGGTTAGGCCTGAGACTTCAAGGGGATGAAAGACACCAGGGTGGGCTTTGCCTCCAGGCTGCAATTAAGATCAAGGCTTGTTAGTAAGATTCCTACTATAAAAGGTTGTTGACTGTCTGCTTCCTTCTGTTTCTCCTCATTTTTCAGCTGGTGACTGTAGTAAATAAGCCTGACAAGGGTTTGTTCCTTATCGTGGATTCCAGATCTTCTGTGGCAAATCTTCCATATCCTATTGTCCCGTGGAGGCTGACAAGCTCAGGACTAATTTGTTTTTGGTTTTTTTGGTTTGGGGTTTCTTTTATTTTTTGGGGGCGGGGGGGCACAATTGCACAAAAAGCATGTGCATGTTTCCAATCGTGCTGTGGCTGCCACGAAGCAGTGGGAAGGCAGCAGTGCAAATGTGAGCCATGTGAGCCTGCACTCTGCAGTTGGGCCCAGGAGCTCCTGATCAAATGTTGCTATGGAGCACTGGATTTTTTAAATGGCCCACCTACCCCTCTGCACAGTCAGAAAATCAGTCCCTTCCTCATATCTGAGTTTCGATTTTTGTTCACTTCTTTTATTGCCGAAACTAAGTTGCATTATTGACAAAATAGTCAAAAAAGCCTTGTGCTTTTAATACAGAATGAAGTTAAGCAAGAGAGCAACTAAATATAATTAAGGATGCGTGTAATACAAAAATGTTGTAGTCCCCTAAATTGCGTTAGGGAGCAAAGCTCTTTCTGTTTTTTTTCTCTTCTCTGGCTTTCAGATTTATCTGTAAGTTGCAGATGAAGATTATTATTGAATCATTCTTCAATGTCAAGCAAGTATTGGGGCCAGAGAAGTGGGAGGATTATTGTAAGATGGGACAGGAGAGATGCTGTGTTGTTTGTCTTCATGTTCCTTGGCCCAGTGGTGTTCTTCTGAAATGAGAAAAGAGAATGTCCCTATTGGATCAGTAGTAGTTCTAAGATTAATGGAGTGAGAGTTGAGGTTTTTGTCAGGTCTTTTAATGTTCTTGCTCCTGAAGTATTTGAGTTAATGGAATTTTAAATTAACACGAGAGAATATCAATTTGTATAAAATATATCACTGGAAATATGCATAAATATAGGCATTATCTTATTTCCTTCAGTTAGAAAATGTGGTAATAACTAGTTTTAATCTTTAAAAGCAATCTTGAGCTTTTCTTGACTGGTTTATATCTCCAATTATCCACTTATGAGTACATGTAGCATCCCCTGAATAGTACCTCTTCTCTGATTATTAACTATTAACTTTCTGCCAATTATTGGCTTATGATCTGTAGTGTGGCCAGTGTCAGAAGGAACCAAACTAGACTTTAATAGCAGTGTGTGGTCTTCTACTGTGAACTCCCAGTAGATAGCTCCCATTTTTCTTCAACAAGAAAGCACTTAACTTAATTGCTCCATTTCAAAGATATAGTAGCTCTTTCTGGTCTCTAAGTAGCCTTCCTAGCGTAGCTGCTGAGGTTGGGAACACCTGCAGCCTGACCAATTTGGGGGGGAAAAAAAAGCTATTAGTCTGCATGGAAGGAAAAAAAAATGAAGTGCTGAAGTTCAGAATATTATCAATGATGCTGTGTTGGAGCAGCCTGAAAGATTTGGCTTTTGGTCTATGCCTGGTGCTATCCAAAACAACATATAAAATCCTTTGTGGGCCTATTTTTAAGAGTGTGTTGTTCATTCAGAAGGCCCTGTGTGCGCTGTTTGTTCCCAGGGCAGAGGCACCAGCCGACAGCTGATTCCTCCTCAGAGGGAAACATTGCCTAATGGCCATCCCAGGAGCCAAAGACCAGAGGGACAAAGTGCTAAAGATAAACAGCTCAATCCTTGACTGTTCAAAGGCCTCAATAAAGCCTCTGATTTACACATTTGGGGCGGGACTCCCTGTCCCCACTTGCAGGCTGGCCCCTGGCGTGGACAGGTGCTGGTGTGTGTGGCCCCAGGAATGAAACACTGCCTTTCTGTGGCCCCCACCCCAAAGCTCCTCTGCAGCTTTGCTTTGTCAAAACAGGGCAAAGAAAAAAAGAATTGCCCTTGTTTAATGGAGGTGGTGAATGGGGAAGAGCCCACAGGGACTCGATGTTGAATGGGACTTGAGGGTGCTCCTCTGGTCTGATGGACTCAGAGGGGCTTTTTAGGCTACCATAAGGAGAGGCTGATTCCAGTAATTTGGGTAGCAATAAAAATGCAGTCTGCTTTTACACAATCATTTCATTTTTTTTTGTTTTAATAAGCTTCACCAACAGCTGGGCTGTTAAATAGTGACAGTCAGTAAAATTCAGGGGGCTGTTTTAACCTTTTGAGCATTAACAGAGTTCCTGCCTTTCCATCCCAAAGATGTGAAAATGAGAATCACTTTTAAGGTTTTGTCTCTCCTTTGTGTCTTTCTTTCATAATGAAATTTTGACCTAGCAGAAGTATTTGATCTGTGGAAGGTCACATAAGGCTTGACACATTGGAAGCTGATGAGGTGATGAATTCAGTGAGCAGGTGGGTGCATTGGGGCAGGTTTGTTATGAGGAGAATGTTTTATTTCAGCTCCTGAACATCTTGTTTTGGAAATACAGTGCTGTACATCTGTTATTAAGATTTGCCTTTACGTTGAATGAAATGCATGCAGTCACCATATAGTGAATTAATAAGGAATATGCCCTCATTTATTGTTTGTATTTTAAATTTCTTCAGTGGTGACTGCTAGTTGTTGAATAGGTGGGAAACTCCTTTGCTATTTTTGCACTATTCATGCTTGAAGTGTGTGTGGTTTATCCATTTACTGAACACTACTCTAAACCCTGTGACAGAGTTGTGTTCTCAGGACATAAAAGGGATAAGGGGAAGAGGGATTTGGATTTTTATTTTGTTGCTGTAATTGTTTTGTTTACAAAAAAGTACAATATTACTGTTTGCAGTGCTGTCTTTATGTGCTGGGTAGGTCAGACTAATTTTCATGAAGTAGTTTTTTTCCTCCTCTTGAAGAGGAGTGTATAATAGACACTGTATACAGCCAGGAGTCCTTGAGCTTTTGCTGATGGGTTGGAGCAGTTGAGTGCTTGTAGATGGAGTCTGGCTGAGCTCTGCTTAGAGAGGCAGCTCCTGAACATGGAGTAATAAATATACCCCTTTCAGAAGGTCAGTGAACACTCTGGAGGAGATTAAAGCTGGGAGAAAAGTATCTTCATTTTATGCTCTCATGGAAGATGCCTATTTTCAGAGATGCACCAAAAATGTGGAAGAGCAGGAAAATTGTATTTTGCATCTCTTTGAAGTTCAGGACATTATTCTGGGTCGTGTCTACTCAATCTCTCGAGGTTGTGTTTTACCACAGGTTCACAAAGAGAGTTGTCTAAACAGAACATTCATTTTCCGCTGTGCCACACCACTGAAGTGAAATACTGATGTGTACATGGGAAACCAGTATCACTGTATCAAATGAATTTAGTCTCAGGCCTCAGAGACCTTGTTAGTGGATCTTAAAATGAATAAACAGCCTTCTTTCCTCTGCTACTCCTGACCTGATCTTTCTGACTGAGGATGACTGGCACTTCACTCCCTTTATCATTATATAAATAGAAAATCTAATTATCTTGCTTTTTTTTTTTTGTTTGTTTGTTATAAACAGTCTGGGTTGATAAGAAAGCTTTTAGTGTAGGTGCTTTTCACGGAATGCTGCTCTACTTTGTGATGAAAATTACATAAAATAAAATCCTGTTGAACTCCAGGTATATGCATTGGTATCCTGTGTGCTGTCTGTCAAGTTTTCTGCTACTGTTTTACAGTCTCTAATTGAAATATTTTTAAAAACATTATCTTTCAGAGGAGGACTTCTATGAAAATATTTCATGAGAGACTATTTTTCCATAATTAATAAGAAGCAAAAGGGACTCTGGCAGGCAGAGGAGATCATGTGCATGCATTGCTTGTATTTCCTGCCCCATGCTCATTACTGACCTGTGTCCAGGCAGTTAGTGCCCTACAGATCTTTAAAATGCCTTTATTTCTGGAGTCACTAATTACAAAGACATTGTTCCAGCTGTCCACCCCAAATATTTAATTTTTTTCCTCTTGCTTACAGGTTCACAGACGTGCTGTGCATTTTCTGAGATGACCAGCTGGGTAGTGATGGATTTTTTTTTTTAACTCAGATTAATTTTTCAAGTTATTTTTGGATATCTTTTTGGTTTCTGTTGCGTTTTCATGGAACAGAAGGGTGGAGTATGTCACTTGTAATATAAATTGCAGTCATGGTTTAGGGATGTAAATACTAAAGCTTTATATTACTCTTAAATTTGTATATTTTGCTGCTTTTGAATGCTATGCACTTATCTGGGAAAGGGAGAGGGATTTTTTAAAATGTTTTTGGGTGCAGAGTTGAGCAAAGATCAGGCACAGTTCAGTCAACTGCAGTTAAAGCTGCTCCTCCTAACCTGAAAATGCTAATTTTCAGGGAAGCCAAGGTAGTTAAATCTGTATCTAGATTTTGTTTCTCAATGTCCAAGAGCAAAGAAATAGCTTCCTTCTTACTCCTTGGAGACCAGAGTCCCCTAGGGCCTGCACTGGTCCTGGCCATGATTATTTACTGCTGCACTTTATGTGGAAACTTTGATATAGAGCATTTAATTCCTGCCTAAGCATCATTGTTCTCTGTGCATATAGTTTAAATGCCTGATCTGGGTTTTTCCTCCTTTAAATGCTATCTTTAGTCTGTGAGTGAACATACAGCCTTTTCTCAGTCACTTCACTTAGGCTGTGCATAAATACGTGGGATTCTTGAGAAAGTCCTAGGTCAAGCACAAGTTGCCAAGTTGCTTTGCCACAGAGCAAAAAATTTCACTGTAACATCATATATTTTGTTCTCTGCAGAATCCAGCGCTTAAAATGTTTCCTTTGGGTTGCTGGCATTTGCTGCACCCTCTGCTTTGCTGTGAAGCTTAGTAGCAGCTTTCACATGGCAGTCTTCCAGATGAATATTGATTATTTTGAATTATGTTAAATGTTCTGTTCTTCAGGTGATAGCAGACAGTGACTTAAAAACAGAGCCATGGGGAAGAGCATGTGTGTAGTAATTTCCTGTCCCCCAGCTTCCTGACAGTTTCTTATTCTGAAACTATTCAAATACATTTAATTGTTGGCACTGAAACCTTCCATGTTATAATCCAGTTTCCTGTTTGCAAGTATCACCACTTATCTGACAAACTGAATTGGGGAGGAAAGTAGAATAAAATTGCAAGCATGCTTGTATTTATATATTCCCCCCACACACACAACCCCCAAGCTAATTAGGTAAAGCTGTTAAGCACCCCTTATAACAAGATTCTCATGCTTTTTAAACAGGTGTTGGGAAGATGGAGAAGACTTTGAACAGAATTCACCCAGTGTCTGATCCAGGGGCCACCTATTTTCTGCAAGTGTCATGGGAAAAGAACTTAGGCATTGGCTTTGGTTTACTTCTTACTGATTGTCAGTGTGCATGGACTGGGACAGGTAATGGAAAGAAAAATACATTAATTTGAATTTTTACTGCTCTTTATTGCTCCTTTTTAAACACTTTCTAAACTGTGACACACAGCTTGTAAAGAAACCATTTCATGGGCATTTTATCCCCAGTGATGAGGGTTCATCATCTTCTGGGATTTGGCCGGAGAACTTTGAAATCTGCAGGGATTGTGTCAAAGCTAAAATGAATTCATTCAGCACATGGAAATGCAATGCTTTGTTCTTTCTCAAGAATATGTAATTTCTTGGAGTGATGCTGAAGTAACACTTCTGTGTCTCCTCCAGATTCCTGAACAAATGTGTACGCAAGTACCATTTGCAGCTTGGAGTACATGAGGCATTTATTTGCAACTGTTCTTTAAATGTTTTCATGAAATTTTAATAGCCAAAGGTAGCTGTGTTTGGTACTGAAGTGAATTTCTGGGAAGGAAAAGGGACAGTAAATCATCAGTAGGGAAAACGTAGCCTGTGGGATTTTTTTTCCCCACTCTGAAACCTCGGTAAGAGGATGAGTCCTTCCTTGCATATGTGTGTGCTTTTCTCATTCATGCGCAGTGAAAGAAGGTTAGAATTGTGTGTTCCTTGAGAAATGCGTCAAATACTTGATCAAAACCCCTTATCTTAGCAGAAAAATATTTCAAAAGAAGGAGAGAATGCTGTATTTTACAGTAAATTGTAGGCAAAACCATTTTCTGGACTCTTATCTGACTTATAAGTAGTATCCATGTACTTCCCTCCTTCCTTCCTCTCCCTCTCCAGTTCCTACATGAGCCAAGCTTTCATATAGGTCTTGAGATTACATAAATGTGTGCCAATATATAAAATAAATCTGCTCTTCAATATTCCTTTTAACATATGAAACACTCCATTGAGCCCTGCACAAAGGAAATACATGTATTCCAGTCCTGATTCCCTGTAGTGAAATGTTTTTCTTTCTTGGCTTGACAACAGTAAAATCAAGTTATTTTGAAAAGAACAAAAAGGGTGTTAACAATAATAAATACTGGTGTTTTTTTTTTTGTTTGAAGGATCTTGTTGTGAGGTGACTTCCAAATCCCCAGCTTAGAATTCACAAAAAGATGATTCTTATTTTTCCAAGTGAACGCTGCATCACCACAGCTAGGAGTGTATAGAAGAGATAGGTAGACACAGTTCTCATTTTGTTGAGTTCCTGCATCTGGCAGAATTGGTGATGATCATTTCCCAAAACAGAGGGGCAGTGAAAGCAGGATGACCTCGCTCCATTAAAAAGGAAAGAAAGAAACCCTCAGCAGTTCAGCATGAGCACTGGGTGCTCATCCAAAGGAGAGGTTTTTTCTATTTTTGAAGAATCTGATCCCTTTTTAAGAAATTCTTACTGAATTTCCACTGCCTTGAATAATTTCTTTGGGTGTTGGTGCCCTTGTGCATGGGGCTTTCCTAACTGCATTGATCTGTGTTTTCATACAACAGAACACCAGTTTTGTTCAGTTTCTAAAGTTATTACATCATGTTTGAGACTGCTCGCATTTTAAATTCAAGACCTGGAGAGAGGGAAAGCAATGGTCAGAATATTCCTGCTGTGGGAAATCCCTTTTGGGTTTCTCATGCTGTGGGTTATTTTCCTTGGCAAGATCCACCAGGAAGAGAGTGAGAGCTGCTGATGGAGTTGTCTTTTATGGGTTTTTGTATGTTTAATGTGATGATGAAATGCATTAGGAGTCCTTGGAAGGGAGGAGAAGCACTCAAATATGCCATGTAATTTAGTGTGTTACCTTGCTATTGGGTTAAAGAGCTACATCTATGAGGATTTATGCATTTTGTATTTACCTAATGATTGATCAGTTCTGCTGGTATTGTATCACAAAGGAACATGAGCATATACAGGAAAAAAACCACACCCACAGTGCTCTATTGCGGTATTTTAGTGTCTTTGACTATCTAAGTTTTTCTCAGAATTGAAATCACTGCTCTAGACAAACACTTCCTTTGTAAGTATTTTGAACTTACTTTTTTCTACCCCTCTTTGCCTCATGCTGCAAGGGATTCCACATTTCTCTCTGTACTGTTTTGGGTGACTTTAGGCAACTAGAATTGTGGATGAGTAGCAATAAAGCAATAACCCATTTTCAGACTGGGGCTGAAAAAGAGGGACAGAACTTAATAATTCTGAAAACCACAGTGTTCCTGCTACATTTCCACTAATGGAAATGGCACACTGATGTATGTTCAGGGGAAGAAAAATCTCCTAATATTTCATAGAATCACAGAATTATAGAATGCCTTGGGTTGGAAGGGACCCTAATGATCATCTAGTCAGTGTGTGTCTGTATGTACATATAAATATATATAGATGTGTGTGTATGTGTATATATATATATGTACTTATGTATATATATATGCATATAGATAAATATATGTAGTTTTAGAGATTTATGGTAAATATATATATATTGATATAGTAAATATATATGGTACTATACATGTTAAAATGTATATGAATATATGTTTTCTATATGATATATAATGCATATACTTGTTCGCGCACTCATGAATATTTATTCCTTGCATGTTTCTTTCTGGTAGTGTCTGAAGCAGACATTTCAAGGGAGGCTGCTGACATAGAAATGGACAGAGAAAAATATGTGGAAGAGCTGAGGAAAGCACTGATAGCTGGAGAAGAGTCAGCTGGCAGATACAACTTTGTGATTTCAAGAGATGAGCAGGATAAGGCCTGTCACTTCTCCTATGAAAGGAACCTGAAAGATGGCTCTGTAAGTAGATAAATATTAAATCTGACTGTTAAACAATGAGACTGAAATACATTTCTGTCTTTTTAAGGTCTTTAAAATCACGCAGACTTGTGATACCCATTCCAGATTGAATGAGTGCCGTGAGCTCTTCCATGGGCCAAGCTAGAAAGAAAGTGGGCGGTTTGGGATGAATGCTGCCCTTTTGAAAATGCAGCCTCCTGTGCACTTATGTTTTCATTGTTTCTTCATCCTCCCTCTGTACTACTCACCCAAATTAGAAAAAAAATAAAATTTAGGCAAGATTGTTTTCACATGCTAAAACATAGTTTTAAAATCAGCTTTTCTATTGCTTTAGATATTTTGTAAACTAAGGCTGAAATTTTTGCATTAAATTGCAAATGGGAAAGTGGTTCCATGCTGCTTGCTTGGCTGCAAAGGAAAGCACCCTCTTAAAGCATGAAAGAAGCCAGTATAATCTGTGTCTATGGACACTTCTGGTTATTTCAGGTTTTACTTTGTTGTGTTAAAACTTTTCTGAGGAAGAAGCTAACTTAAGGTGAGTCTCCTAGTTTATACTTTAGTTTTTTCTTTTTTACATTTTAATGTGCCTCTTTCCTTGTGCAGTACAGGAAATTTTAGCCCAGTTGGGCTCTTGAGGATCTAAAAGTTAGGCCATGTAAGTCTACCAGTCTGCATTATAAATATTTCTGTGAATTTACCCAAGGCCATATTGACCCTAAACCTTGTGAGCTCTTTGGTTGTTCACAAAGAGGTTGCAGGTGCCACATTGCAAAGTTAGAACCAAACTGTACACAGAAATCAAGAGTAGTAAGGTTTAGAATCCTGTTTTTGTAAGGTTTAGAATCCTATTTTTCTTTCCGCCCAGGGTCATGCATGTTCGAAATACAAGACAGATTAAATAGATGCTGTGTTTTTATTAAGTGAAAATATCCTTGTGTGTAGGGGGTCACCTAATTCGTGTTTCCATCAATTAAGGGTTATGAGAAATTTAATTTGTATGAAAACAACTTTGTCCATTTGGGAAAATAATAATCTGGCCAAAGAAACTGAAAATACAAGAACCTTGATTCTTATGTATGCTTTAAACTTTGGGTGTTGAAAGAATTTTTTTAGATAAGATAGGATTTCTTGGGTGAAAATACACCTTTTTTTTCTCCTTCTGTGCTAAATGAATGCCTACAAGTAAAATTGCCAAAGCAATTATGTAGAATTAAATAATGGAAGCAAGTATTAGAAATAGCTTTCAGGTGTGTAATGGAATAAGTTCCAAACGTTTTTGCAAACTCTCTGTAGAAGTATTCGTGATCTGTCTCTTTCAGCATCACATTAGGAAATTAATCTTCCTGGGGTCTGTACATCCAGAGGGCTGGTATTCCACTAAATGTAAATTCAGCACAGGGGAAGCCTAGAGAAATTACTGTGCATCTTAAAAACTACTTAAATTCAATATTTATCTCTTATCAATCCTTGCCTTTTTTACTGGGTATGTGTCTTTACATCTTTTATTTAGTAGTTATGAATATTTTCTCTTTCTCCTTTCACATTTCAGGATAAATAAATTAAAACCTGCCATTCTTGGGAAGAGTGTTGCAGGGCCAGGGTGACCAAATTAAATCAAACTACCGTGAATAAACAGGATGTTACTGTTCTTAAACTGTATTTTGTCACTTGATAATAAAGAAAAGGAAAAATTAGAGGACAGCATCCATGAAGATGTAGTTGGCTGTGTTTGTGTACTGAATATTCTGCTCAGTGTTTAATAATTAGCAGTTTTTAGTAAAGAAAAGCAAAAACTTCGGAAATGCTTTGTTACACTTTGAGCTATAAAACACTTTAAGTCATGTAGGTAACTATTATTGCAAAATCTTTTCATGAAATTGGGTAAATTTTGTAGTCTGAGAAAATCAATAATATGCCTTGCTTTATTTTTTAGAAATATATGCATGCTTATATACACAAATTCTGTTGTTTTTACTAACTTTTTAACATGATTTGCCTGGAACATGATGCTGATCACCAGCAGTCACCTGTGCCCAGCAATTTTATCATTGTGGGACTAGTGACAGGCAAATCTCTGAGCTAGATGCTGATTTATTATTGTTTTAATGGCTGCATCAAACCGTGGCATTTGAAGTAACTTTTACCTTCTTTGCAGCATCTTGATAAAGCTCTGCTTCCATAAAGTCTAATTATGTGCCAAAACTGTGTTGGGTGGCCTCTAGGAGCGCAAATAAAAATAGTGGGGTGATGTGAAGCAAAGGAAGACATAGGCATAATTTTGGGAAATATTTTCTGATACAGGAATTTGTTTTAGTGCCCAGGTGATTTGTGGGGGAAGTGGTGGCAGCCTCATTGTGCCCCTTGCTTTAAAAGGTGCTGGAATGAAAAAATGCATTGTAATTAACTGCATTGGCACTGTAGTACACTTGGTAACTTAACAAGGTGTTTGATTCACAAATAAATAAATAAACAAATTGGTTCCTTCCATGAACTGATGTCTAGGTGATTAAAAGGATGTGCTTACACCTGCACTCCTGCACTGGAATGAAACCAAATCTGTATCTGTAGCAAATAATTTAAAAAATGTTTATAATCATCAATATGTAATAATGACGTGTGTGTAAGGTTTATGTAATGAATGAGTGCTGATGGTCTGGTACTTGAATGGGTGGAAAACTTAGCCAAGGCACAAAGAATTCCTGTCTGATTTAGAGGAAGCACAGTGTAACCTGTTTATTTTTTAGGGTCCTGGTTGCCTGTAGTGCGTAGAAGTATCAGAGTAAGAAAAATAATCTAACTTTAAGGCATGTTCATACAAGTTTTAGCACTTATTTATCTTGAAATGTTGGTCAGGGGAGATAAGATGATGCCTGAGCTTTAAAAAGAGCTTTGGAGCTTTCTGGCTGTGCCTCAGTGCTGCTGAGCCTAAGAGGTTGTGCCTTTAAAAACCCTGATGGGTTTGGTGTAAATCCCGATGGGTTCGGCGAAAATCCCGACGCGTTTTTTGTGGGGATTCTGACACGCCTGGTGAAAATCCCGGTGCGATTGTGATCCGCCTCCCCCAGGACAGGTGTCTGTCCCTTTGGGAACTGTGCTGGGGTGTGTGGGGCTGCTCAGGGGGACCCTGGAATAACAGCCCCTGTGGAGTACAGTGGGAACTGTGTGCGGATCCAGCTGCCGGGCCACACACAGGGAGAGCCCGGAGAGGCTGGGCCAGCTCAACTGCTGCCACCTAAACAAACACCAGCCACAGAGGCAGTGATTTAGCGCTTGATCTAAGTAGGTGACCACTGGGAAGTAAATCTTTCCAAGTGCTTCAGCCAGTCACTCCACATATAATAAATTATGGAGATCCGGCAGGCTCTGTTTTTTCTTTTTCCTCTTTCTTTTATTTTTTTTTTCCAAGGCTGGCAATTAAGTAGACTAAATAGCCTTTGACAAACAATTATTTGAGTGCTGGCAGTCTCTTTTTTTTACAGTAATGTGACGGGCTCTGGTTCCCCCCCGCCCCCCCTTGCCTTTTGCTTAAGTTTGTAAACAAGAAGGGTAAGAGCTTAACAAATTCCACCTTAGATACAGTACTGCTGCTAATTAGGATGATGGAAGAGATGCTGTTGTTTGTCTCCTCCATTTCCTGTGGCTGCTGTTCCCTAGTCAGGCCTGTGAGTTCATTATAAGTTTACTAAAAGTTGAAAAAAAAAGAGCTGGAGAAGTTTGTGCTAACCAAAACTTCTCACAGCATACTAAATGAGAGGAATGCAATTGGTAGAGCTCTTTGTGCTGTCCAAACTGTCTTGGTTCAAGGTTCTGAGTAGTTACTTTTCTCCAAACCACTGAGGATGTCTTGTTTGGTTAGCAAAGGTCACTGAGAGTTCAGGTTGTTTCCCAGGCAATTCCACCAGCTGAGGAGAGAGGAAGATGAAATGATTAATCCCCAGGTCAGTGTGAAAGTAATGACTCTCATATCACTTATATCACTTAATGTCAATGTACTTCGGGACCTGAGAGTGCACACTTGAATGGGTTTCCTGGAAGCCCATTTTGGAAATAGCTGGGTTCTAATGTGCCTTATGTAATAAAAACATTAAGTGCTATCTTGTAAGTAATCTCAGGCTCAGGAGTGCCCCATGATTTTCCCCATCTCACCTTGAGTGTATCTTCAGGTCTCTCAGGTACACTGGAAATGCAGTGCATCACTCTGGAGATAAGAAAAACCATTCTTGAAAGAATGATTTTCCCCCATAGTTGTAGGTGTACAATATTTGGCAGAAGTCCTGAAGAATTAAGTTATTAAGCTCTGCTATTTTCCTTGCTTAGCTGTTAGATTATGTATTTGATTGCTGCTTCTGATAAGCAGTAGTTTGGAGAAATTAATTTAAAATACTGGGAATTTATGCCTATAAAGCTGGTATTGTTGAAAAAGGAAGAATGAAACACTATGATTGAATAATTTCTCCTCAGCTTTTCTCACTCTGTTAGGATCTGTGTATTTCATTGGACATATCCAGTTGGAAAATGGCTGTTTAATTGCTTTTAAGGCCTGTTGTAACTTACAGTAAAAAGGGCGTTTCCTTATTTCCTGAGTACAATGAGAGTCTAAATATATTTAAAGTACATGTCGTGTTCATAAAATAGCAGATTTTGATTTATGCAAGAAAAATTGTTGTTATCCTTTCTCCCTCCTGGTGTTGTTGTGTTGTCTTCCCTCCTTTCCTCTCAATTCCTTCAAATTTTTCCTTTTCTGAATACCTGCTGTGCATTTAAAATCCCTGCGTGGACATCAAGGCTTGCTTTCATTTGCAGAATGGAGTACAAATGCTTTCCTTTTAGGAGGAAGGAATCTTTAAATCATGGCATATTGACAAGCTTTAGTTTCCCAAACACAAATTACAGAGGACTGTAGATGCTCTGGAAAAGAGATTACTGTGTGTGGGTTCTGAACCTTCACTGCAAGCCCCTAGTCCTGGTTTTTCTGTGAGGATGTACAGTGGCCAGAGCCTGAAAACCAATGAGAATCTCAGCAGTGGTTTCTCTTCAGAAACTCTCTCACAGCTCCAGAGGAAGCATTCGTCTTTCTACCTGCAAAGGCGCAGGAGAGCTCTCAAGCTCATGATGATTGTGTTTTGTTAACTCTTAGTTTCACTAAAATGGTATATTTTCCAGTATAAAATATTGAATGGATATGTTTAAACTCTCAGAGCAACTTCAACACTTGTACTGCTTTTGCTATAGTTACAGATAATGTCTTGAAATGTAAGAAAAGGGCAAATTTGAGATGTCCTATACTTTTAAAGAAGTGACAAATACGGAAATACCATGGTGATATGATGCAGAAGTAAGACAGCTGCAGAATGTGCAGTGAGGAAGGTGTTAACACCTTTGCTCATTCCTTTCCTTAAGCTGTGAAGGTTTAAAATACATGTATCTTGTTTTAACTCACCTCTATATTAGTAGTCCACATATAGAAATGAACTTTTCTCTGAACAGTGAAGACAAGTCCCTAACTTCAGTAAGCAGAGCAAGATCAGCTCTTTTTCTGGTGGAACAGAACCATGCTGGTTCCCTAAAAACCCTGTTAGGTGTTGTGCCTGACCACAGGATTTGACAGAATGCTAATTGCTGCCTTTTGCACACCAGCGTGTAGAATATGTATTTTTTTTAAATCACAAGGACAAAGCCTAAGGGTCTTTGAGTTTTAAAATTTGAAGCCAAATTCCACATATATTTGAAATTGGTGAGTAAAATATTCATATAGAATTGTTCTGAAATATTTTAGTCTGACTGGAAAATCCTTTGGCAGGTAGGTTTTCCTTATCCATATCTTTAATATGGTTCTCTTGGAAAAATATGTTTCCCAGAAAGACAGGTTCAGCACACAATTTCAAGACTAGGTTTCTGGGTAGTATCATTCCAGGAAAAAGCTCTTCTGTAGAAGATTACTTGTTTCATTATCTTCTCTTCTTGTTCCTCTCAGGTACCTCTGCAAATAATGTCTGACATTTCATTTAAAATCAGATGTCAATTGCCTTGTTGGGTACAAAGTGTAACTGATTTTTTTCTTATTTTTCGAACCCAAATGCTTGTCATTCTGCGCATGTATTTTTCTGTCAATTCTTACATTTAGGGTTTTTTAAGAGTTTAAGGTACAGCTTTTTGTTCTGTTCATAAAAGCGCATTTCTTCTCAGTCTGTGAATAATACCTGTAGATTATTATACTAATATACAAATTTGTAACATAACTTTGTCAGTACTTTTAGGGACTGCAGAGGTACCAAAAGGTGGAATTTGGAAACAGGTTTTTTAATAAGAATTCTTTGCTCATTTATTTGATGGCTATACATCTTGCAGAGAATTGGGAGATTTATTTCCATTAATTCACATGAACTTGTTACCTTGCAATTGTGTTTTATACCTGTTCACTTTTAGCTGGAATGATAACTCGTTATTCTATATAGTTAATCTATCTCAGAGACCTCATAGGGATGGATTTTGCTATTTTGTTGGAATAAATCTGACTCTACTCTTCTAGTCTATCTTGAGTCCATATTCTTCTCCTCTGAGCTGAATCACCCTCAGGTAAAATTGAAAAAAAAGAAAAGGATTTATCTAACGTAACTTTTAGAGACTAATGTGAGCTATTGATTAGCATGTAAAAGTTCTGGTCTAGGTGAGAGGTCTAAGCCTGAGGTAATGCGATGAACATGTATAGTTCAAGGAAAATTGTGAGCTTGTCTAGCCTTTACAGGCACTGTTTTAATTTCAGTTTTGGGTTTGGTTTTTTCTTTTAATAATATTTGAAAACAGAAGAATTTACTGTCGTCTTTTACTTCCCTGGGTCCCAGAGGAGTATAAACTGTAATCCTGTGACAGTCTGATTTTCTAAATCAGCCATTCACTATTGCAATTTTGGTTTTGCCATGTTACTGGCTTGGTATACTGAAATACACTGAGCAATGTAATTTTCATCTGATTAAGAACTCATGAGACACTGTTTAGGACATGGGTCAAAACTGAGGAATTCAATAAGAATTGCCATAAAATATATAGTTTGATTTTGGTTTTATATGCAAGAAAACTGTTATGGTTTTTTGACCACCTGAATGTTTTGTTAGCTGTCATAGGGGGAAAACCCTCATGTTTTCCTTGCTTGTAATTATCTAAATATAAGTTTTCTCTTCTTCAAGAAATCAGAGAAATAATCAGCTTATTCTTATGTGTGTGTGCTAGCTGGAAAAGCCTGTAAACTACATAACTAAGATGTTTTGTTTCCAAAAACCCTTGCAGGCTGTGGGTGAATCACTAAAGACATTTGTGAAAGGGATATTTTAATATTTTAATGGGTACATGTGGTAGCAGATGTGCTGTGCCAACCAGTGGAACAGGGACTGTTACCTGTATTAGGTACCTGACATAATTACATTTTAATAGTTCTTATTTCAGTGATGAAATCTGGGGATAAAACCAGTGTGACTGCAAAAAGGATATTCTTTCTCTGGAAAGGAACATTCAGGCACCAGTCCTTTAATTTTTCCTTTTTGAATTTTTTTCATCAGTTTTTCTAAAGCAATTATTTTCTTTGTTGAATGCCAGGATGTAAAGTTACACAGTATTTATCACAGGGTAAGACAGAACTTACCCACTATGACTAGTGGATCACTAGTATCACTATCTTGATTTGTGGGAAATAATAATTGGGGCAGATAAAATGTGGAGATAATAAGGGTTTTTTTGGATCAGGGTCTAGTAAAAAGCAGGCACTCCCCCCACCCAAAAACCCAAACACAAGATGGAAAATGTCAGGTACTTAACTCATGTTGGGTTCAATTTCGGTGGGACAGGCTAATACCTAAAACTGAGAGCGTGACATGAATTTACACACCTTTATTTCCAACTGCTTTTAAGCCTGAGTCGGGAGCGGCTTCCTTTGCCCCTCCTGGCCCAGCTGCCAGTGTTTTATCTCTGCTTGTCAGGCAGAACACCAGAGCAGAGGTTCCTCCCTGCAGCACTGCCAGGCCCGCATGTGCTCATCAAACGTTGTTTAGTCCCTGCAGCATGTTTATGCCATCTGCAAATGCATGTGCTCCCCTTCCTGAACAATGCTCTCTAATCAAGACCACTGTTGTGGGGAGGCTAGCAGGAGCAGTATACACAATCAGCAGGATGCCAGAATTAGAGTTACACATGTGCTTTTCCTAACCTCACCATGTCAGCTTGGGGTTACAAGCTTCTTCCAGAGGGTGCCACTTCTCTGGAGTTGGTACCTTCAGCCATGATCTCTTGTACGTCTGTGTATATTATTCAGAGTCCAAGTTGTTTAAAGAGCTTCATGATAATAATAACAAATCAAGAGTTGTCGTGGAGAATTGTTAATCCTGTAGGAGCTGCCTGCTATCTTTTGTTTGTTGGGAGACTCCATTTTCCAGGTCTGTCTAAACAGAAACATCCACTAAACCATTTCACATCTGTTTTGCTCCTTTCTTCTGATTGCAAAACCATAAGCTTTTTGTTCCACGTATTCTTCTGAACAATTTCTTCATTGTGTTCAAGCTCCCCTAACTTTTTGCTGGTTCTTTTTTGCTGGGTATTAAAAGACCTCTTAGGGAAGGCAAATGTGTTTGAGACGGTGTTAATTTCCTTCATAAGAGGCAAGAGGTGACTTGTGCCAGGCAGTGTTCTGAGAATGTGTGTGTTCAGAGATGATAGTTATGATATTTGATTGATTTACATCTATATCATATATTGTGATATATATTAATGTATACATGCTCAGTTTATCTTTTCCATTTCTTGCAGAGCAATAACGACTGGTAGGGGGCCTTAAAGACAACTTTGGTTAATTGCTTGTAAATTTTTAGTGGCAATTATTTAAGGTGTGTTGCTTTAACAATAACCTATCTTCTCTTGGCAACTTGATGTTTTGGTATGGGTTTGTTTAAGGTTTCTTTTTTCTCTGAATGTCAGTAGTGGGGCAGGGAGAAATGTCTCTTTTCTGGTGGCGCTGTAGTGCTTGATAAAACTGAGCTAGTTAACCCCAATATCCCTAGAGGTGGTGAGACCACCATCCTGGACCTTTCTCCCTTTTCAAACCATTTTTTTTCTTAGAAAAATTATTTATATTTTAAATTTAATCCCTAAATGTTTTTTTTTTAATTGGGATTTTAACGCTTTTAGGCTAGATTTGGACAAAATCTATCTGTCTAAACTCAGGGTTTATCATATTGCTCCTTCAGAAGTGTTAGATTTTATTTGCTGAAAAAGAGAAACTTGAAACTGAGTCAGTGATGTCTGTCTGTCTTCCACAGGTTAAAATCTCATGACACCATCATTTTGTAGTGGAGGTTCTCTGTGTGACTGCACAGTTAATTCAGAGGTCGACAAAATTCTGCTACTGCTTTTTTAAAATTTACCACATCTGCTATGCTTGGTTTTGATTCATCAAATCTGGGTGCAGTCAAATGTTTATCAGTTATCTTCCATTTTAGTCAATTAATTTTTAGTCCTCTGTTACTTTTACCTGAAGAAACTCTTGTATTTCATGGTGTGTGAGTGACTCTGCAGGTTGTGTTCAGTGACAGTTACAAAACTGAGTATTTTATGTACTTGAGCATGGAAAATGATGTCATTCAACAAATGGCAGCTACTTTAATTAAAAAAGAAATTAAAGAAATTCTCTAGATGTCAGGTCACATGCTTTAGGAAAATAACATCAATTCCATGACACAGGAGTGTTTTCCTTTCAGCTGCAACTTTAAACCTGATCTGGACCATGACATTGAAAAGAAATACATTTCCATATGGTAAAAGAAATGTGGTCAAATTGGTTGAAAAATTCATGTGGGTTTCTTCATAAAGCTGTTAATGCTTCAGTAGTCTGGTGGGTGACATAAACCCTCTGTGCCTTATTGTTTTAGTATATTTGAAGGGAAAATGGCAATCAAGGGAAAGTGTCTTTATCATAGGCACTCTTTTTAAAAACAGAGATGAAATGTTACAACTTACTGGTATATGATGGAAACCCCAGGTGTTGCAGGCTGTATTGAGCTTTCTGTAGACTTAGATCAGGGTGGTATGCATTGATATTGAGAAGGAAATCTGTATTTTGCTCTAAGGCTAAAGCAGCAGGTAAGGAAAAAATACTCTGAAATTGTTTTTTGAACATTGGGATATGCTGTGGGAAATGCAGGGGAAATTGTGGGAAAGCCTTTTCTTCTGCTTCTTAAAATTCAGAGAAGTAAATTTATAGTGAAGAGGTAACATTTATTTGGTGTCAGTCTGTGATGGATGCTTGAATCTATCACAAGTATTGTGTAATTATTGTTTTCAGAGGGCTGTGTGACAAGATGGAGACTGTATTTGTTCTTAAAGCTTTTGGGGAGTGCTCAAAACCAGTTTATTGCTGACAAATAGCATAGACTGGCTGCTGCTAACACCCAAGAAACAGACTTTTGGTAGTTTAGGAGCTAACCCTGTTTTACGTTAACACAGCTTGGATTGTGCAATGACCTTATAGCTGAAATGTTCTGATATTTCTACAGAAACTCCATTAGAAACTTACACAAGTTTTGAAAATGCACATTAAACCTATTAATTGACTTTTGTAGCCTTTTTTGAAGGGACATTCCGTTTGAGAAGTGAACGTATATTTTTTACTTGAGTAAAAGAAGGTGCCAATAAAACCTGAAGTTGTAGCTCAGACACGTTTGAGCCCCACAGGGCTAGGTTTTGTTGTTGTTGTTTTTGTGGTTTTGTTTTTTTTTTTGTTTGTTTGTTTGGTTGGTTTTTTTGTTTTTTTTTTTTCAATAATTAAGGCTTTCCCAAGTGATTCTGAGTGGGCTCTTGGTTTGCCCTGAAGTTGAAAGCTCATTCTGTTGCAGGTCTCAGCTGCTCATCTCAGTGAAGAAGAGTGAGTATTCATAGCTACGGGCTAAGGAGGGTTGTTTGAGAGATAGGATCTGGTTTCCTTCAGTGTTTGTTTTCCAAGGATTATCTTTTGGTTGCAGTAGATGCCCAGCTGTTTCTCAGGTCCTAAATTTTCCGTTCATTATCAGCTTGACACCTATGGAAGATAGGCAAGATCTTGAGTTTCCATCAGGTCTTTCCCATGGGCATGGAAGCTAATTTTAGAACATTCTATAGATAAACCCTTCAAATGATTGTTTCAGAGCATTTTAGGTCATAGAATCCTTTTATTTTACTGTGTACGCTATTGTAATTGGTGGAGATGGCAGCAGTTGCAGACAATTGGCATGGACGCTAGATAGCTTTATAGTAAAGTATAAATGCATTTTTGCTGGAAGTTCCAGTGGGAATAACACTATGAGAATGCTGGGTTTTTTTCCTGAAACCAGTTTTTCATAGTCCTCTCGATGTGGTGACGTTAAAAGCTGCTCTATCTGCCTATCGGCTTTCTCATATTTTAGGGAGGTTTTGTGTATATACTCTGTGAACAATTTCAGCCTGTCTCTTTTGTTGTTTTACCTGCTCCAAGTGTTAGACGAGGAAGTTCACACTGGTGAGAGGGAGTGATGTGCAGTACTTAACTCAGCACTAGAACAGATAGCCAAGAAAAAGAACCTGGAACTTTTAACTTATTTGTCAAACACAATTACAAGTGAGTTTGAGTTTCAGAAACTATTTATTGTTCAGTCCATTAGCTGCATCCTGCTGGAGCAAACAATCAAAGACAGCTGAAGCAGCGGCTTTTCAGTTTGGAGCTTCTAAATTTTGATCATTTCAGCTATGTGGTGTCCTCATAAGTTGAAAATTATGTCTCAGTGCAGCTCAGAAGTTTCATTTGTTGAAAGGGGAAGTGTGAGATGTCAAGGGAGGGCTCGGTTCTCATATTTGTGCTAAGCCTTAAAAGCTGGCTACTGGGTCAGCCAATTTATGTCTCAATAGCTTTGGACTTGTACAGCAGTCATTCTTTACTGTGCCTTCACAGTGACTCAGCCCAGGCAGATTTCCATCCCCCTTTTCCACCCCACTCCCCTGGATTAGTCATATGCAATTTAGGAGTATTAGAGAAGCTGTTTCTCGGCTCTCTCTGCAGATAGTTTTGATTATCAAAAGACTAAAGGACTTAATTCACAGGTTGCTTGTAACTTGGAGACTCTGTTCTGAACAGAATAGAAAGCCTGTTCCTTTAAAAAAAAAAGTTACTGTGATAAAATTAGTGTCTGCATTTGTAAAGAAAAATGCAATTACATTTTTGCACCAACTTACATTAGCACGAAAAATCAGTTTAAAAAAAACCCCTCAAAACTGATTCTGTCTCTCCTGGTCTGTTTATAACATTCATCCTTTTTACATTGTTTTCACTTCAATTTTCTGTCATCTTGCCTTTTTGAGTCCCTTCCCTGAAGCTTATTGCTGAGCACAGCCATAAAATTATCAAGCCGAAGACTGAAACTGCTAAAACACCGAGTTTGATGCATGTTACACCTTGGAACTGCACGAGCACATTGCAAGCAAAGAATTTCCATGGCTCCCCTTCAGCATCACGGTCTCAGCTGCTCATATGGCATCCATCTGTGGTCTTTTGGCAGCAGCCTGGGCTGCTGCATGGGAGTGTTTGGAGTTCAGAGCTAACCTCATATCTATCTTCCCATCACTCTGGAAGTTATGAACATTTTTCATGGCTGCCCTGAAGTGAGGTATTAAAATATTACAGAAACATGAGATTGAATTAATAATGCTGCAAGTTAATAATGGGAATGTGGGTTTGGAGTTTGGTGGGGTTTTTTTTCTTTTTATAACAAAGCCAATATCTTTGATTTAGTTTCTTTAGCTGTGTGTTCTGTATGTGCAGATTAGGGTGGATTTCCTATACACAGATATAAAGGGTGATTGATTCTTGTTTGATTAATTTGATTTATGCTGCCTTGCCTTTAGAAAAGGTAATAAAGACCATACAGATGGTTAAATCAAGTACATAGATCTCTATCAACAAGATTTAAAACATTTATAAGATCAAAAGTCTCTCTGTTTCTTCCTTAAGAAAGCACATTTAAATGAGGCTTTTCCTGCTCAAGTGGGAGTGTGAAAGTACAAAAGACTAGATAGAAAAAAGTTAGTTTATGAAAGATAAGGAGGATAAGATTAATATAATGAAAAAACCTGCAACTGATTGAAGAAATGCTTTTTTTCCTGAAAAAAATTCCTGTGGATTGTGCCAGGCTTGTATTCTTATTAAGCTTATTTGGTTTCTGAATAATGAAAAAAGTTGCCATCACTTCAGAGCAGACCAAGATGTTCCATTAGTATTTCTCCTTTGAATGTGAGAAGCAAAAATATTTGTGTGTCACAAAGACAATCCATTAGTTACTAGGGAAGATATTACATAGATGAACACATTTAAATTACCATTCTCCTCAAATAAATGATGTCCAAGAGAGCAAAAAGAATTGGCTGAACTGATTTTTGGCTTGCTCAAGTCTGGTTTTAATGCTAAATCCATGGGAAGTTATGGAAGACTTGAAAATGTGCTACTGTTCTGTCAGCATGCAGTGGGTATCCTATCCGACTTGTTGGTGTTGAAATCTGAAGCTGCCTGTGCTGTAGTCAGTCTGGAATTAAAGTAGTAGGCAAGTCTGCTAAAATACTAAAGGGATTACAGAATGAAAATGTAATTCTGGCTGGTACATTTCCTTTACAAAAAAAAAAAAAATCCCTTTGCAGGACAGGATCAAGGTTAACATCCCTCAAGTCCAAAGAAGAGAAAGTCAAGATCACTTAGACTGACCTAAAAGTGAAAAAAAAGAAGATTGTTAAGGAAATCTGTGGATGAAGAATATCATAGTAGATTTTTTTTGAGGTTTCCATATTCTACACGAAAGCTGGATTTAATTATTTCCCGTGACATGTCTGAGGATTTGAGACTCAGTGAAATAAGTAATGGTTGTGGTTCTTACATTTGTTCTGTTGTTCAAGCCTAAAATAAATGTGGTACATGGCTCATGTCTAGTGTAGATAGAAAGTCTCCATGAAATCTGAGGACATCCCTGCATGTTGTGTCCTTTGAGGTATCACTGCTGTGTTTTCATGTGTTCAGAGAATAAAATGTCAGCGAATTTCCACAGTATTTTTTTCACATGTTCTATTACTCTTTGTCGTTACCCTTGCATTGCTTTGAAATGAGAATCTGCCATGTGAGCTTTTCATTCCCCCCTTTTGGTGAATTATGTAAGGCAGAATGAAATCCAGGAATGAAAGGTGTACTAGAAAGCAAAGATTTTCAGAAGTGCGGGGCAGTGGTGTGGCTCTTGACTCATGTGTCTGTTTTTAGGCTTATCATCTGCACAGTGAAGAAATCTGGTATAACTTTGAGATGGAGAGAAAAAACAAAGTGCATTTTTTTTATAACTTTGAGATGGAGAGAAAAAAAAGTTCAGGTGCATTTTTTCAGTGGTCAGAATGGTTATTGTGAGGAAACTGGGCAGTTTCTTGATTTTTATAATAAAAACAAGTTGAAAGATATGGTCCCTTCAAACCAACCCACGTGAGCATCCATAGAGCCTTAAAATATAGCATAAGGAGTTGTTCAAAACTGGAAAAATATTTGTTTAGAGGAGCCCTGTTGAACGGGTTTGAGGGGAGTTTGGGCTTGTAGCTTTTGCCAGCAGTTTTCTACATTGGAGAGATTTGGGCAAGGGTCAAAACTTAGACAGTGGAAATGAAATGGATATGTTTCATGTCTTGGTGCTTGATTTTAGTGGAAGCTTTTTGAGACTGGGAAAAGCAAATTATAGTTTTCTCCCCATAAACTCTTGCTGTTGGCAGTTCAGTGAATGAATAAGAGTAGTTGTGGGATTGTAAATGGTGCGAAACATTGTTTTTTTCTGAGGTGGCTGTGGTCTGAGATGGAAGTGAGAGAAGAAGAACATGAAGCAGAAAAACCGGGGGTGAGATATGTACATTTGGTGAGATAAACTGACATAGAGAGAGGGACTGGGTTAAGCTGGGCAGTGCATGTCTTCATTAAGGCAGAACAGCTGTGGCTTGACATTTTGGTGCTCTAAAACTGGGATTGGCCAAAGTTCATTTTGGATGCGTTTTGTGCATTTTGAGCCCTGTGTCTCCTTTGGCCCGAGACCATCGGCGCACGTACAGTATGAAGCTGAGAAAATAGTGCCTGCAACAAATGTGCTCTCCATGTCATGTTCAAAACAAACAGGCAGTGTATTGCTGTGGCAACCAGACAATAAACAAGCAAAAAAAGAGACAATCTCCCTTAAATTCACAGTGTGTGAGCAGTTAGTTAATTTAACAAGATTATGTTCTGTAGTGTGTGATCACCACTGTTGCAGCAACACTGAGTGTCTGTATAACATGTCTGATATTTCTCAGCCTGCTTGTTATCCCTACAAGTTTATATTTCAACAAAGCTAAGGAATATTGTGTGAATATTTAGGATGATTGCATAATTTTAGAAAAATGGAGCATGAGCTTGGCCCTGATGGCCTTAAAAACCAAAGGGAGAATGGTGTCCTGTTTCATTCTTGTTCATTTTTTTCCCCTCCAGACGTCACTCCAGGTTCACAAACAAGCAAACAAAAGGAGTTAAGCTCAGAGTTTAGTCCCTGCCTATGTACCTTAGCAGTGGATTTTGGAGCTGCAGTGAAGGCTGAGCTGGCAGGCGGGGAGGCAGCGCCCGTCCAGGACAGGGTGGTTCCTACTGGTTACTCACCCACTGGACAATATGCTGGAAAAGCTTGCAGCACTGCTCTTTTCACCAAGTTCCTGAGTTATGAAGGGCTTCTGTTCAGCCCTGGTTGCAGGCCATCACTTTTATTGTATCTCATCTGTTTTTGGAAGCGTTGTTCAGAGCTTGTGTTGGTGGGTTGCAGTTACTGTAGTGGTCCAATGCAGTGTCTTGGAAATACATTGTATGTCTGTATGCCGACTGCCAATCTTTAAAATAATTTCCTCATTATTTATAAGTCTTTTAGCAAATCTTTAGACTGCTGAGACTGATCCATCTCCTCTTCTGAATCCGAAAAGCAAAAATATTTGTGTGTCACGAAGACAATCCATTAGTTACCAAGGAAGATATTACATAGATGAGCACATTTAACTTAATGTTGAATTTTATCATGGAATCATGACTATTAGATCAATATCATTCCATGATAATTTTGTTGGCAGCTTGTTTTATAAGGTGTATTCACTTCTTCTTCTGTTCCTTCAAAAAAGGCCATATAAGTTGATTAAGAGGTTAAATATAACTTTTCAAAACTGGTTACAAATTGAGTATATCCAGGCTATTTTTATTAACCTGCATGAGCCTGTTCCTGTTGATCTGGGCAATGAACAGGAAAACGTTCAGGGCTCCTTGGGTCATGTCTGCACCAGCTTTTTTTATTTATAAATAAAAACACAGCAACACCTGTGATAGCCCTGTGCTGTAGGTGTCAGATGTTGTGTTTCCTCAGGGTGGGGTTGTTGGGGCTGTCCTGTGCAGAGCCAGAACCTGCACTTGGAAGGGACCCATCAGCTTAATCAAACTCAGGATATTTCATGATCCTAATAAAATGCCAGATGTGATAGCCCTCTTGAGCCCCTTGCTGTAAGAATGCAATTAATTTAGGAGTATTAGGCCATGGAATTAATTAAAAATTAGTCTCAGCTCCATACCCAGACTGTTTTCTCTCTCCTGACTCGTATGCACCTGTCTCCTGACAAGTGCAAAATCTTACGACCTGTAGGAATGCAGCTGCTTTAAATATTAAAAATCCTGATGCAGTTGATCTGGATTGGAATTGCTTTAAGGCCTTGCCTTCCAGCTATTTCAGCTGCATGTTGGCATTCTGAGTGAATAGAAGTTCCAGTCTTCCCTTGCAAGAAGTTTCTTCCTACTCTGATCCTAAGGCTCACGTAAACGTAGATTTTATTTATTGGCTCGACTGAAGAACCACAGAGACAGGACTGTGCTCTGAGCCTCAGTGGGTCTGAAATGTGGTGTAACTCCTGAAACCTGACTGCTGTAAATAAAGGATCCAAAATGAACCAATAGCTTGTTCTGAGTGAGCAATGGAAGTATTATGTATTTACATCCATTTTAAAACAACAACTAAGAAAAAAAAAACCTACACAGAGCACCATATTTGTAAGGAGAAACATAAAAGTGAAGGTTGTATATGGCTTGGTAACAGAAATGCAAATCCTCTGAGCTCACTTCAGTTGTGCTGGTTGAGGTTGAAAAGTTGATCTTTTTTAACAGGTACCTGGAATTCTAGGTCAACAATTGTTTTCCAGGTCAGCCTTGCAAGGAGAACAATCTCAGTTAGCTGCAGGCAAATGGGAAGGTGTGCCCTGCACACAAAAATAACAGATGCCCTCTGAATAATTAGGAGTCTGGGCTTGGCTGAGGCTTCTTCCCACAACTCTACTGGGCAGGAGATAATTTCTGAGAAGAGCAATTCTGCCTCGTCAGGGAGGAGCTGTGACCCACTGGGAGGGGCAGAAAAAGCTGAGGGGAAGGTCTCAGCTGCATCATAAAAGTTCCACTTTTACAAATCCAGTGATTCACTGGCGATGCCTGGTGCCCTGACTCACTGCAGCTACTAGAGCAGGCGGTGACACTAGCCAGCCCCATAAAAGGCCATTAATTAGCTAATTGCCACTAAAAAGAAAGCTGTTTAATAGCTCTCACTTTTCATTCAGCCCTACTGAATGCAGAGAATTATGCAAGCTGAGCAGTAATATTAAGGAGAAATTAATTAAATTTTTTTTGCCGATGTTATTTACAAATTGGATTAAAGCTGCTCAGTGCCACCATATTGTGATGGAAAGGCAATTAATGGACTTAGGATGAGCTTTCTGATGTTGGTAACTGGATTATTATTCATGAAAAATAGGTTTCAGGCTGCTCTAAGGGCTGAGGGGATGGTGTTAGCTTTATTAGCTAGCATAAGATTTTTTGGGGGAAAGTTCTGGACTTAAATGCTACAGAGAAGGAGAAAATTGTAAAAAATAATGCTAGTTGTAAAGCTTAGCTTCCTTGAGGTTATAGTCTGCTTCCTGTATTTGTTAATCAAAGTGTAATTTTTATTATGTTTCACTTTTTTTTTTTTTCATGGAGTTTCTATTTATAACAATAGCATCTAGAACCCTTTAGGTCATGTCTTAAAGAAAAAGAAGTGTTGGTATGGTAAACATCCAAACTAAACAATTATATACAAGATTTGAAGAGGAAGTGGATACATTTTACTGATTAAAAAAAAATATTTGAAGTCTGCCTACCACAGTTGCTTAGATGAATAAGAATTTTGCCTTTCACTTGAGTTTGGCAGTCCCCATTTTGACTATTAGGGAAAAAGCTTAAAAATAACAGTTAAAAAGCTAAAAAATATAGGAAAAAAATTTAAGAGTTAATTAAAGTTAACACTTACTTTCCAAAAATACAAATCTTTACTCTGTGTTATGGTTTTGGGATAATGAAAATTCTTTCTTAAGATTTCTTTTTGGATGGGTCATTAGTGTTGGAGTTTAATGGAGAAAAAAGCAAACAAGTATTTGTTCTCCTAGTGCCATTACTGACCCCTTCCTTCACATTTCTTCCTGAATGACAATGACTTGAAATGTTTCAATGAGAAAGGACAAATCCTTAAGAAAAGAGGTCGAGGACTTTAGAGTCCAGCCTGTGGAGAAAGTGAGTAAAAGCTGGAGAAGTGCTCATTAGCACTGTCAAATGCAAGGAAAAAGTGGATGCTGTGCTTTGTTAATGTCCCTTTTCAGCAGGGGCTGAGATTGTCTAATCCAATTTTGTGTTATTGGAGGGAAATTTGAAAGCATGTGTGGATCCTGGGATATCTGCCCTGTATTTGTTCAGGTAATTTTTAAGTTAAATAATTATGATTTTACAGCTCTGGAAAGGAAATGGTGTAAATAACTGATTTATTTGTCAGCTGTCTACTGCAAAAACTGCTCAGCTTCAGACTGAAATGGAATTGCTCTTGTGTATTGGCACTTTTTAAAAATGCAATTATTAGAAAAGAGCACACGGAAGTTGAGAACAACACTTAGTTTTTAATTAAATTCTGTTTCTCTGTTCATTTTTCCCAAAATCAATGAAGTGGCTTAAATTTGAACAATACTTCAAACAAGTAATCTGAGTTAAAAAAAACCTGCTCTTAACTTTGGAAATACTCTTCTGTACTGATAAACAAGTGTGAAAAAGTGATGGTAGGGAAATAGTCTGTGGTAAAAACTGTTGAGTTTTGAAGGAAAGGAGAAAAACAGTGGAACAGTAGAAAGAAAAACAGAAGGCAGACTTCTCAGTTTTGTGTCTTGTAGTTCACAGTGAAGATGATTTGCAGCAAAAAGGCACAACGAAGCTCATTTGAGTTTTCTAATGTTTTGTGAGGCCTAATAAATGGCTGAAAGATGAGAGTTTTATCTGTTAAAATATAATTAAACCCATTGAAATTGTGCTGGAATTTGTAATTTTCTGTTTTCTGCTTTCTTTTTGCTGAAGACAGATTTGGCAACTCAGAATGCGAGAGGAAAAGGCTTTGGGATAGGTGCTATGGTGCTGAAAATAAAGTATTTCAACAGCCAGACAAAAAGCATTTGTAATGCTCTGACATTTATTTCTGCTCAGTCATCTTACCAGTTAACACCCTAATAGCTGAAACAGTGTAAGAAAACACAATAACAGCTGGCAGTGTGTGACCTCACCATTGTGATCACAAATTCAGGAGAGCAAAGATAAAACAGTGAAAATCTAAAATTTCCACTGGCTGTAGGTGTGAACCTGTAGGCAGTGGTTCTGCTTTTCAAAGCATTGGCCAATACCGACATTGGAATATTCAAAGGAAAGAAAAGGTAAAATGTACAATGTTTTTAAAATTTGCATTTTGATTTCTGTTTTCATAGGACACACTGTAATCAAATTTCCAGTGTTCCATCTTTATCAAAATTCTCCTCATACTACTAATTTCCCTGACCTTTCAATACAGGCAGGTGCATTATTTGCTATCTGTTTCTTCACAATCTTTTTTGTTGAAAAATTGGCAAGTGAAAAGGGGAAAAGTTTGTTTAGTTTTTTGTTTGTTTTAAAGAAATTGTCATGTTACAGTCAAAGAATAATAGAAATCCTGAGCTGGAGTGGAAAACCACCTTGACAACAAAATTAGAGATCACTACTACCTATGAGTATTGTGTAATTGCTGTTAAAATTCTCTTAAATGCAAAGGTTTATTTTTTGTTTTCCATTAACAGGAAATGTGAACAAACAGGCCTGTTAATGGAAAAGAAAAATAAAGGTAAAATGTGACATTTTCAGGGGTAGTTTATGCTGTATTTAAAAGCTGCTGTAAGCTTACATGAATGATTAAAAAGAGAGCCCACAGGACCTGGGTATTTGCTGATACTTTAAGTTGTCTATGAATTGGAGTAGGGCTTGAATTGGAGTAGTGCTTGAACAGTATTCCTTTATTTTCTGTCCATAGTAACCATGACAAATTAGCCAAAAACATTCACTGTCACTAGAGAACATAAATCTTTCTTTTCTAACATTTTTGCTGTATGCAATTAAAATAAACAGTTTTATTTCCTGTAAGCCCTTGTGAAATAGCCGTTATGAATCAAACATTGAGAGTTTCACTCCCAAGCATGAAAGTCGCTGAACAATGTATATTTTGGTACATATTGAACATTTTGTGTAAGCTCCCATAAATAAATCCAGGAAATGTCGGTCTCTTGAGGGCTACCTTCATTAAATCTGGAGCAGCTGTTGTTGAACTTGCACCCAAACATAATGGAGTCCTTGACATCAAAAACTCTTCCATGGCTGGCATATTATTGTAAGTCTCTGTAAACATGCATTTGTTCTGAAAGAGGGCTGATTCTATCAAAACTACAAACTGGTTGATGCTGTGGAAAATGGAATGCTGAACCCATTATGGCTCCTCAAGATGCTTCATGGTGAACAAACTTGTATTAATCTGATTGGTTGGTTAATTTTTGTTTGTTTGTTTGGGGTTTATTTGTGGGTTTGTTTTGTTTGTTTGGGAAAGTATGTGGTTTTTTCCTTTTTCATTGGTTTTTTTTTGTTGGTGGGGTTTGTTTGATTTGGTTTTTGGTTTTATGGTTTTTAATATTTTTTGTTTGGGTTTTTTTTGTGTTTTATCTTTTTTTTTTCATTTGGTTTGGTTTGGTTTTTGTTGGTTTTTAGGCAGAAGGAGTTGTTGCCTCAGCATTCTGCAAGATGAGAGAGAGGCAGAGAACATTGTTGTGATAATGTAATAGTTCCACAGAAGTTACAAGGTACCTTTCCTGAAAACACAGTGTTGCCATGCCTGAAAATATTAATGCCAGAAAATTCCCCTACATTCTTACAAGTTGATTAGGGCCAAAATATGTTGTTTCATCACTCTGGGGCATGAAATTGCCCAGGGTTTTGTGTATCATTGCTTTGCGCTACTTGATTGACTCACTTCAAAGTCATGGAACTGTGGAGTGGTTTGGGGTGGAAGGGACCTTAAAGACCACCCACTGCCACCCCTGCTGTGGACAGGGACTCCTCCCACTGTCCCAGGCTGCTCCAAGCCCCAGTGTCCAGCCTGGCCTGTGACACTGCCAGGGATCCAGGAGCAGCCACAGCTTCTCTGGGCACCCTGTGCCAGGAGCTGCCCACCCTCCCAGGGAACAATTCCTGCCCAATATCCCATCCAGCCCTGCCCTCTGGCACTGGGAGCCATTCCCTGTGTCCCTTCCCTCCATGCCTTGTCCCAAGTCCCTCTTCAGCTCTCCTGGAGCCCCTTTAGGCTCTGGAAGGGGCTCTGAGCTCTCCCTGGAGCCTTCTCCTCTCCAGGTGAGCACTTCCAGCTCTCCCAGCCTGGCTCCAGATCAGAGGGGCTCCAGCCCTGGCGCAGCTCCAGGGCTTCATCTGGGTCTGCTACAGCGGCTCCATGTTTTCCTTTTGCTGATCTCTTCAGACCTCCATAAACCATCCAACATCTGATTTCACCCTGAACAGTGCATGGAAGGAGTCCTGTCCAGAACAGCGAGATGCTGATTAACCTGTGAGATTCCACCTCTCAGCTCTCCAGGCATCACCATGTCCTCATGTCCGTTGCTGAAACACTATGAACCCAGTCCAGAATTGCAGAGGTTGGAAGTCTTCCTCTGAACTGATAAGTATTTTCTTTTTTGCTAAGCTGAAGTTCTCCTGCAAGGAGGGATTGTTTCATCTACTCCAACACCCCGGCTTCCCAGTTTCTGTGCCAGGAAGTGGCTGCTTTCTGGACAATTCAGCCATCACAGTTGATTTGTGTTATTGTTTGTTTTACTTACGGCTTATTTAAATACAATGTTATATTTAAATGTTGCTCCAAATTTATCAAGGAGAAAAGTGAGAGGAGTCATCCTGTTTGGATTTCACTTTTCAGTTGCTATTTTTTAACTTGAGAATCAGTGGAAAGGAAAAGGAGGCTTGTGTATAAGACTTACATTACTGGTTTAGAGAAGGGAGGCAGTAATCATGGCATGATAGAGAACTTATCTCATTTTTATAAATAAGTCCGTCCTTAGCTACAATTAAAGAACTGAAGTAGAGGAGCACTAACTACCCTGACCTCTTGCACAACGGGCTCCTCCCAGTGGGTTTTGAAATACAGTATTTGTTTTCATAGTAGTTAGGATTCCTCCTCGTTTTGACGTGAATTATCTTGCAGTTCTGCAGAGAGCTATCTTCCCTCTTGGGAGGGAGATGACAAAAGTGTTTTGTTCTCCAGTGACGAGAGCTGCCTCTCCATGTATGGGGGAAAGAGAGTAATGTCCCTAAAAACAGTTTTGCAATTGCACAGTTTTGGGTGCAGTCCTGTTATTTGTGTAGAATGCTACCCTAAATTATTAATCTGTGAAATTTATACGAAAGTAAGGTATCAGTTAGTTATTGTTATAGAATACTGCCCACATTATTAATCTGTGAAACTGGTATGAAGGTGAGATACCAGTTAATTCCTGAGACTTTATTTGGATGAAAACAGAAGCTTGGTTTCCTGGAGGTATTTGTTATGCTCTGCAATCTCTAGAGCCACATGGGGTTTATTCCATTGTGTGGTGTATTCACGATGTGTCTTCTTTTCTGGAAGGGACTCTGTGAATCTTGTTCAAACACCACACAGGTCCCCATGATTGAGATTTTTGGGGTCACTACCTCTTAACTTCAGGTTTAAGAAAGAGAAATCATGATTGCTGTGAGTTGTACCTACTTAATTCTGCACAGATGATTGTATGCACATGAATGTTAGTTCTTGAGACACCTGATAAGATACCTCCTATCTCAGATTTATTTAGAGAGAGGTGAAACAGCTTCATTTGGTGTTCCTTTTCGTGTCCCCTTGTGGTCTTCCAGATATAGGTGCTTTGATATGTGAGATACAACCTTTGTGATAAGAGTGTGAAAAGTCGGAGAGGCAGTTTCTGTTTTGCACTTTTGTGCAGTTTCCAGAAACCTTTTCAACACCCTTTTTCTGTTCCATGTATTTTGAAAATAGCTGATTTGTAGTTCTTGGTGCAGGCATTTGGTATTTTGGGTTACTCTATCTCTGAGGAGCACCAGCTTGCTGGAAGTTGGGATGGACAGACAGTGCATGAATTACACTTGTTTTTGACATTGAACTTCTGGATTGTGAAGACCTAAGTATTTCCAATTTCTTTTCAAAGGTTTAACAATGGAAGTTCCTTCATTTGCTATGTAAAGCTGTGTTTCAGGTAGATTTCAACACACAAAGGTGATGAAATTATTATCAGATCTCTTTTGCTTCTTGGGAACTTCATCTCCACTTGCAGCCAGCATGGCATAATTTTTGTTTTAATTTCCAACATATTTGAATTGTTACACTGCTGTAGATAAAAGCAAAATATAGAGACAATAAACATACTGCTTTTGCAAGTTTCAGTGTGCTCTGACATAATTAATGTTAACAGAAATTTGGATAGCAGCTACCTATTTTCTTTTGTTCCTCGGTACTATTTTCAAACACCGTTTGCTGTAATTACCATCATCACTTTGTAATGACTCAGAGTAAGGGGAAAGAAATTATTTAGCAGTGTCGAGCATCCTTACTTAACTTTTATTTATTTCAGTGATTGTTTAAATGTTAGCCAGCCAAAAAAATCCAGGGAGCTCTGAGGCTGGTCTGAGTGGTATTGGTTACTGGTTACAGGATGCTGGTCTTGCAAAACACGAAATAATATTCTTCATTTTGCAAGTCAGGGTCAGGATAGGGATATCTCCTGTCTTCTATTTATTTTTTTTTTAATGAATTCTTGTATTTTGGTGCTTGGGTAGCAAAGAGATGTTCCAGTGTTCTGCGCTGCTGCTGTCATTCATCTCTGGCTCATGTTTGTGTGGGCTGGTTTGCTCACTAAGATTGTTCTTCTTCCCATCCTGGGCTGTTTCATGCCACCAGTGTCATTCCAGTTCAGCTTACGTGGGGCTTGAAAGCACCCATTCCCCCAGCTGACATCTCAGGATAAATAATCACATCTCCTGTGTTTAAACCAGCTGTTCTGGAGAGTGGATGGCTTCTTTTCCAAAGTCTCCTCATGTATTTCCGTGTGCTTCATGTGCACAAAGTGGGATTTGCTCAAAGGAGCAGTTTCCTATGTCCTGTGTGCTTAGGACATTGTTTTTTCAAATGAAACTGTCCTTGTCTTACAGTTGTGTCTCTGAAAAAAAAGTCTTTCCTCTAAATATACCTGGTTTGGTGGCATTTTAAATTATTACTTTTAGCTGTCCCTTCTGAAAGAGGTGATAAGCTGAAACTGCCATGTTCCTGTAGTCATAAAAAAGTATATATTCTGAAAAAAAAAAAAATTAGGGTTACTCCAGAGGTAAGCCAGTTTAGTGATCAGTTTTGTAGTTCCAGGAACAGTGGTGGCTCTCTTCAGGTTCCTCAGGCAGGCACAGTTTCAGGTGTTATTTGGGGCCAGGTTTTTGCAGGCCTGGGGCTGAGCATGTAGAGCAGGAGGCTGCTGAGAACCCCAGTGAGGTTATATTTAGCAAAGTACAGATAACTGCTTGCCTGAGGACAGCTCAGACCATGTAAGTACTTGCTTTATCCCAGTCAAAAAAGAACCTAAATGAACATGTCAGGCCTGTTTAACCCAGGACATGCCATTGTCTCACCAAGCACTGTTTGACAGCAAAATATTGATAAAAATTATGAAAAATTATAAAATTCCTATCCTCTCTCTGAGCACAGGGTTCTGTGTAGGGTGGTCTTACAGACTGATACTCTATCACAGCTTCCTGGGCAGGGCTTCCCCAGATCACCAGAATCAGAACCTGCCCATGAAAATGGTTGAGTTCTCAGTCATTCTTGACAGACGTATCCCTTAAGATCTCATTTTGGTCATAATTTTAGAATAGTGGGTTTTTTTAAATGCTGATAACTGATGGTTGATATGTGACACTAAGAGACATTTTGTGCATTAAAGGAAAAATTACTTCTCCATCTTCACCTATTGCGTGCATTTGCTTCTGTGTATCTTCTTTTCCAACCTGTTGCTAACTGAAATATAAGTGTTTAGTGATTTTTGCCTTCGTTGGTCACCTCAGTGTTTTCTGGTTGCTGATTTTTGGGTGGGGTTTTTTCTTGTTGTTGGTTTTGGTTTTTGTGTTATTTTTTTTCTTGTGTTGTTAGTTTGCTTTTTGAGGTTTTTTTTTGTTGGTTGTTTGGTGGGTTTTTTATTTTTATTTGTTATGTTAACCTGCACTAGCTCCACCAGGTGTTCTTTAAGGTGATCCCACTGCTAGTATTTTATTATTCTGCAGTAAGTAAGATGACTGTACTATTATCTTAATATTATATTATTATCCTAATAAGATATTGCCTTAATGTCCCAATAAACTAATATGGGTGTTTGAAAATCAAACAGGCACAAAGAAAAAACCAAAGCCAAAAAAACCCCACAAAATCGCAGCATTTTCTGGTTCATAAGAAAGCTTTAGTTCTGCTGCTGTAGATTTCAGAAAATCCATAGACTCTCCCTTTGGGGAGAATCCATGGTTTGCTGGCACGTGAAAATGAAGAAAATAAAATACAACAGACCTGAACAATTATGTTTTCCCCCCACTGAAATTACTGCAAAGATGAAATTAAATTCTGAGGTTCTTCCCCACATTGAGCCATTTCTGTGATAAGAGAAGCGCTCTGCTCTTGGCCTCTGACAAACAGCTGGGGCCATCCAGAGGGAGCCTGTCCCTGTCTCTGCTTTGGGAGACTGCAAATTAAGGAGACTTTGCTGCTTTCACTTGATTCCTTGAAAATTTCTGCCTCTGTTTTGTTCTGCAAATAAAATGCCCTGATGAGGCTTCTTGGTGCCTCGTCTGAGCCACCTCATGTTGTAAAACATCATCCCATGAAGTCTCCCGTTGTGTTCTATAGGATCCTAATTGGGAGAAAGAAATGCTTTCCTTCATCCAGGCTTGGCTTGGCTTAGGAAAACATTAATTCTCTAAATACTTCGTCACGAAAACTTTTAAAAACGATATTATGCGGAAAAGAAAGTAAATGTTTTGTTTGTGTTGCTAGCAACCAGTTTAGTCTAGCTTTTTTGTCTGTGAAGTGTATTTCTTTTGCAGATGAGAATTTACAAGATTTCAGGGAAAAATATTTTCTAATTGAGTCCATTCCAGCTTTTGATCTAAGTAAAAACTTCCATTGCGAAAAGATATATTTTAATTGCGTTAGTTATAAGCATTAGGTAAGGGATTTAAGATAAGGGTTTTTTGGTTTTTTTCTTTAGATAGATTCAGGTGATTTGAATTTGAAAAAGAGAAAACCTGTTTTTATTAGAACTATTATTAGAACTTAATATGGGTTCCTTGAATGCAAAGATTTCGATGCCTTTTATCATTTTAATAATCAATACAATAATATAGGAAAATTACTTGCTGGGGTTGAATTTGTAGTGCCCATGAATGGATCTGAGATAGAACTTAATAATCAGTCAGGATGAAGAGATATTTGATCACCCAGGAACTACCTATCATCAGTTAATATTCTGAAATGGCCTTTACCTATGGAATAATAATAAAAAAATATTATTCTTACATGATAGAATATGTAATTCTGGCTGGAGTCACACAATGGTTGTGTGACATTCTTGGAGAAAATGGCCCCAAGGGTCATCAGTTTGGGGTTCAAGATGTGCTGCTGCTCCTGCTGAACCTGGAAATGGTTCAAGCTTGAGCGGCCCTCCTTGTGTCATAATTTCATGTGAGAGCTTGTGGGTCCTTGTTGTCACAAACACTTCACTGTTGTTGAAGGGGTTATTTTTGTGACAGAAGAAGGGGGAAAATGCACCCCTCAACCTACCTCCAACCATGTGAGAATCTCTGTGAGCTGTAAAAATTCCCATCCTGCTATTACCAGAGTGTGTAGTCTACAACAAATGTTGATTGTCAAAATTCTGCCTCCCCAACAGTGTTTTACAAGAAAATGATGTGAAGTAGTCTTCGATTTCTAAAAATACTCTTTTGATTCTCATTTTTGTTGAAGTTTACTTAAAGAGTATCATAAGGGATGAGGGGAATCTTCTCCTGATGATGAAATTGAACAGTAAGAATAGGGATGTAACCATAGGGAGAGAGAAATCAGCATAGTTTTTTTCACCTGTGCGGCATTCATGAACCTGAACTTGTGCTGATTTCTTTCTCTGTGAAAATAAGATTTTGGCTTTTTTTGTTTCTTTAGTCTCTTGGATGGGAAGAAATGTTCTATTCATGTCTTGATAATTTATAGAAGTGCTTATGTCCTTCTGTGAACTCAGCACTGCTTGGAATTTTGGCTTTACTGGAATTTTGTCATAATTAGTACATATATCGTGTGATGCATTGAGTTATTTCCATGTTTGTGGGTGGGGCAGAGCATGCACAGATGTTCAGATTGTGCACTTAATCTGAGCAATCTTCAATCTGTTTTTTTGGGTTTTTTTTGTTTTTTTAATGGGAGAGAATAACTCCATTCAATGAAGTTTTTATTAAGTAATCAGGTGTTTGGATCTTGAAGGCTTCAGAATACTGAAGGAATTTTTTTTTCAAACAAAGGGTAAAATACTATCCTGAAAACAGTCAATGGTTGTTCTAAATGAGTGCAGTGCTATTACTCACACTGGAAAATTGTTTGCAGTGCTTAGCTGGGAACACTTTTATATTTTGCCTCGGTCTAGGCATTATCTCATGCTTATTCACGTGGTTATACATTTACTTTCCAAAGAGAAAAAATAAAAAATAAAAAAAAGGAGTAGTGTGCAATCCTGGAGCTGTTTACTGCCAGAATATTCGGGGGGAATCAGACCCAGATTACTGCAAAATGTTGGCATGTCAGCTCCAAGGGTGTATTCACCAGGCACTTTATAGTTTCCATTACTTCCCAAGCCTAAAGGTCAGTGTTTGAAGGGAAGCAGCTCCCAAGACGAGTTGTCTTCATATCTGACAGTTATTACTCCAGACATTTCAGTTGTGCTTTATTACAGTTTTTAAAAGGAAAGCTGCAGTCTGGGCTTCATATGTAGGAACAGGATCAGTTGACAGGTAGAATTAAAATACTCCCATTATGCAGCATATAATGTGGTGGTGTTTTTTTTAATCTTGGAAGTATTAATCATTTATATTTTGTTACCTTGGAACCTTTACTGACAGTAATATCACCAGCACTCCTGCAAGTCTTGCTTTTATTTTGGAGATTTTTGGCTGAAAGCACATTTTTATGGGTCTACCTTTCATAATGTTTGTAGAAACTTCTCTGGAGGTTTTTAAAGGCTTGCATGGTGCTTTTTTCAGTGTTCCACGTTCATGCTACGCATGCGTTGGGACTGTTCAGAAAAAGAGCTTCACTCTGCTCCTTAAACATTTTACTTAAATGAGTTGTGTTTTTTTCTGGAATAATTTTTGGGTTGGAAACCTGAACACAAATGAAGGATATTTAAAAAAAAAAAGCCGACAAATTCAATTAAAAATCCATGGCAGGTATCCTTTCATACTTTTAGGGAGACTCAAGCCCCAGACTCAAAGAAGTTGCTGTGTGGTAAGTTTATGTTTTGTGTGATAAGTTGTTTTATGGTAATGGCCCATGTTCTGTTCCTAGCCTCTAGGAAATCACTTCTGATTTAAGATATCTCATAAGGCTTTCCCTCTGAAATCTAAATTAATACAGTTGTGAACTGTTCATGCATTTAAGCCCTGAGACCTGAATCCAGATGTTATGTCTAGAGTCTATTGTGTTATTGCCACACTATAAATTACATGAAAAACAAGGAAGAAAACAAGTTTAGATCTCCAAGTAAAGCTCATTTCCTAATTCGTTTAGGGCAGGTTTTAAAAATAATAAAAAGTGTAAGTGTTCTACCCTGCTTCCTAAGGAAACAAAGCATATGTGGTCATGCTGTGGGCCTCTGCTGCATGCCAGCCTCTTACCTCCTCCCTTTTCCCCCCAATAAATTCTGAAACTCCTGGACAATTTCAAACAGATTTGACAGGAGTAAAGGTCTCAGAGATATCAGGTTCCTACCAGTTTCATGGAAATAGGTGCCTGGATGGAGAAAAAGAGACCCTATTCATGTGCCTGCTTTGGAAAAAGCTGTGGAATGAGATCAACTGTATTATTAGACACTAGCAAATCCTCATGGGGGAGAGGAGTTATGAATGCATTAAATAAGGGAAAAGCTTTGACTGGGTTTCTCACCTTTTTAGACATGAGGGGATCCAGCACAAGAGTCACAGCCATAGGAAACCAGCCTTCAGTAGTTCCATTGCTCACAGACCTGCTGCCTGCTCAGTGAGGTGGGGACGCCTCTGATCCTGCCCGGAGCCACAGAATTAATGAGGGAAAAGATGAAAAAAAAACTAAAGGTCCTTTAAGGGTGTCCTGCCTCAGTCCTCTTTGTAAAGCTCACTTCAGAGGCAGAGGAGTAGCAGGTAGAGGTTGAATGGACAATATTGCTTGGAGTACAGAAGGGAATTATAAAAGAGGGGAAGCATAGAAGAGGATAAAGCATTTGGGGTGCATGCATAAAATGCAAGCCTGCCAGGTTTTGGGGGGTGAAATAGTAATTTCATCCTAAATCCAACAAAATGCTTGAATTGTTGGTTCTTTACATAGTCATGTTATCACTTTTTGTGGAACTGTAAGGTATAGTTGCCTGTTCCAGATTTGTTGTTCTAAAAAACAACTAGTGCACCTGATATTTATAGATTTTTGCCTTTGACTTTTTTACTCCAATTGCTTTGCTTTTTTTTTTTTTCCCCTTGATGGAATGAAACAATTTACATGATTACCATTGGGGGCAAAAAAAAGGGGAAAAAGTGGAAGGAATACCTGATGGGTGCTGAGTATTACCACTGCAGCTAATTTCAGTATTCAATGTATTTCTAATTTGAAGGGATTCAGTTGCACAGTGGCCAAAAAAATTGGGGGGGTGGGGGGAAATAAGTGGCAGCTTTCTGTGGCTTAGCACCTTGAGAGATGAGCATTTCTGTAGTGCAAATGCTCTGAAACATTACGAAACTTTACTCAGTTCACGCCTTTTTTTGGAAATATATCTCACTTTTTACAAAGATTTGGGTCTTGCATATATATGTATACACACATATGTACATATATGTATAGGTTTAAGGTTAGAGGAGGAAGTGCTCTCATGAGCAAGATATTTTAGAGTTAGGCTGAAAAAATGGTTACAGAGCACTTTGAGGCAGTGGAATCACAGCTTGGGTAGATGCTGACCAGACCATGCCACAGCTGTCAAAATTCAGTAGCTAAAGACCCTTTCAGCCTGGGTGGGATTAAGCTTCACAGAAGTAGCTGATTGTGCAGATATGTGAAATATGGTGTTTCTGAGGAGTGTAGAGATTAAACAAGGAAGTTTTCCAAAGGCTTTAAGGAAAGACACGTAAATATAATGCCAGTCATGAAAGAGATCCATTAGTTCCTTGCTTGGTAGGTGTTTTTGGTACTCTAGCCTATTTACATAGCTTTTCTTTTCTTGGTGGTGGGGAGGGATGTTTAAGAATTATCTGATTTTCTTACTATTTTCATTTACCATTTTTTATTCCAAAACTGAGGAACCAGGCAATCTAAATATAGATAATCCCTATATCCTGGTGATTCTTACACAGGGTACACGTGACAGGGTTAAAGGAAAGAAGTGAAACATGCAAATAGATTTATGTGACATTTGAAAACTATTAACATTAAAGTCTGTGTCTGTTTTGTGTGGATTTCCACTGACACCTTCAACATGGTTTATATTTGAAATTAAATGTATAGTCCTGGTCATTCATAGCCAAGAAGTGAAAGATGAAATTGGGTGAGGAAGGTTGTGTGATATGAGGAATAGAGAAATTAATATGTACATAGCCAAAGCTACATGGAACTTTAGTCCAACAGGAAAAAGCACTGGCTGAGAAATTAATTTATCTATAAATTATGAAGTCTGAACATGACAGAGGGAGAGGACACTGTGAGCCAGGGAGTAGAGTATGTCCTAGAACAAATAGATTCAAATTAGGCATTTGTGTGTTTAGGAGAAAAATTAGGAAAAAATAATCCACTTAGACTAATTTTGTAGAGATTACGAAAATTTTTTGAAAAGTTTAATTCCTGTCTGTGGTGGTTTATGTGACACTGTTTCCTGTGACTGCACAGAGCTGCAGGTCCCACAAAAATGAGAGGTTCAGACCTCCAGAACTCCTTCCAAGTCAGTAACTCCATGAGGAGCTTTCAGGATCAGAGCCTGCTGCCAGTTCAGCCCCTGCTGCATGGCAGAAGGTGCAACAGAGCCTTCCTTGTCCTTATGGGGACAGGTATCAGTGTGTTTTAGTAGCTGGTGATGTCCCCAGTTTCTCAGTATTTTTCCTGCTTGCACCCCAGTCCTTATGGGGCCCACAGTGCCATGAATGTGTGGAGTCGAGGGTGTGAGGAGCAGTGGAGCGCTCTCTAAAAAAATATTTGGGAGCTGCTCCCCTGCAAAAGAGTGAAGCCTGAAGGAATTTAATTTCCAGTGGTTGTGGAGCTAATGGGATGGCAATTCTGAAGGTTTCTGCAGCGTGTGGTTAAAAACCTGAGAGAAATACCAATCACTTACGTCATCTGTTTTGCTCTAGAATGGATGTAATGCCTTCGTCAGGGGGGAAGTTTGTTGCAGGCAGGGTTTTTGTGTTAAACTTGTTTTTTGGAGTTGGTGATCATATTTTTACACCATCTGATGTAACCTGCCAGATTTCTTGGCTTCCATGGTGCTGTGTAATTTTTTTCTAGCTTCCTAGAGTTTGCTGTTACAAAAGCAACTTCTGCTTTCACGTTGTCATCACTGTATTGTGCAAGTCTAGTGTACTCGTTTTATTACCACACCCAGGGATGTCATAGTTACTGCTGAATGATTTCCCTGGAGATAATAGTGGCACAGCTTTAAAAAATCAAGACCACTCACTGATTGACTTTAGAAATAAAAATGGTATAATGCTTTCCAGATTCAAGCTTGTAACAATACTTTCTTTGTGTAAGTGTCAGCATCATTCATTTGTAGGTCATATTCTTTAACCCTGTACATGAATTTTCATTAACAATTTTCTCTTTTAAATTCTTAGGTATTTTCATAGCGAAAGCTTATTTTTATCCGAGTGTTGATTCTACCTTATTGCAGAGCCTGTGTGGGTGTGGAGTAGGAGGTAGCTGATATTTGACAGGGAATCACAGTCTGTCCTGCAAGAGCTCCAGCTCTCAACTGAGAAAAGAAAGTAGCTGTGTCTCACATGCAAGGCACAACTTCCTTTGTAACAAATCATCTGGACTTAAATTAATTCAAGTTTAATTAGTTTTAATTAAGACTGTACTGTCCTGAATGTTATGGCTAATGTCTGACTCTGTAGTAAAGAATTTACTTCCAGTACCAGGAGTAGACGAGGGCATAGGTGGTAGGGGAATTCAGGGTAGCTCACCTGTATAGGTATGATGTAAAAAAATCTCCTAGCAGGACTTTTCTAGGTGGCCATGGAGTTGGTAAGAAGGACTGGGGCACTTCTCCTGTGAAAATTGGCTGAGAAAATCTGTTTTTTCACCCTGGGAAGGAGCAGATTGTGTGGAGACCTCGGGGCACCTTCCAGTGTGTGAAGGGCTTTTAGCGAAGGGACTCTGCATCCTGTCCTGGAGGGGCAGGACAAGGAAGAATGTTTAGAAATTAAAAGAGGGGAGATTTAGGTGAGATTTTGGGCAGGAATTTTTCCCTGGGAGGGTGGGCAGGCCCTGGCACAGGGTGCCCAGAGAAGCTGTGGCTGCCCCTGGATCCCTGGCAGTGCCCAAGGCCAGGCTGGACACTGGGGCTTGGAGCAGCCTGGGACAGTGGGAGGTGTCCCTGTCCATGGCAGGGCTGGCACTGGGTCACCTTTAGGGTCCCTTCCCACCCTTCACAGTCTCTAATTCTGTGATTCTGTGCTCAGAACAGGGCAGTGACAAAAGGATTTGTTGTCGTGTAGATGTGCAAGGCTTTCCTGCTCTCCAGCACAGGGGTCACAGCTGCTTTCCCAGACTGCGGGTCTCCAGAAAGCCAGACAGGGACTGCACAGCTGCTCCGTGCTGGTGGGCTGCTCTGCAATTTATTTTTTTTCCCTCCCCTCAAATTCTTCTTTAATATTTCCCTGGTGAAAGGACGTTGCCTAGGCAAAGCCTTGCAGGAGGCAGCATCTGTCTGTGAGGTGTTCCTGAGTGTGCGAGAACAATCTAAAATGCTGCTTTAGGAGCAGAGCACAGGGATCTGTGTGTCTCACTCAGGGCGAGGAAAAGTGGAAGTTCAGTGAGCTGAGTATCAGGCTGTACAAAGTTGACTTGTACAATTAAACCTCTATCATTCCGTTCACTTACTGGAAATATTTTCATTTCAAAATCAGACCTAAGTATCTGTCAAGTGTGCTCTCTCTAAGAATTATTTGTTAATCAGTTTTCAAAACACAGTAGGGAAAAGGGAAATACCGTGGGTTAAGATTTAATAAGAGAGAGAGGCTCACAAATGCACGCCACATATATATCCATAAATATTTCTATAAATATGTCTATATCTATCTATATATATATATATATATATCTATCAGTCTGTCTATCTATGTGTATTTATATATCTATATATGTGCTATACCCTGCCAGGACATGTAAAGACAGAATCTATCTAAATATATTTTTTTCCACCTTGTGGAAGTATAGAATTCCTTAAATATATTATGGGTAAAAAATACGTTAGAAAGGATTTTTAGAATATTTTACTAATACTGGGGGAAATTATGACTGGCAAAGTAGATGTAATGTCTTACAGAAATAGCGAAAAATTGTTATTATTGGAAATTAGCTCACTGTTAGTGTTTAGCTTCAGATTGTGTCTCAGGAGAAAGGCATTGCTGAGTGAATGGCTCCTCCTTTCAATGCATAACCTCTGATAATTATTGCCTTAGACGTGATAACTTTCATTTTTAGTGGAGTGTAATAATGCAAAGATTATATGGCAGCTATGTATTAATTAATGCAAAATTGAAATTCACTTTCTCTATACAATAAACTTTCAGTTTTGGAATTGCTTATGAAAAATGTGCTGTCTCATTTTTTATTAACTGTTTTCCTTTGAGAAGAACATCTTTCTGTAAGCATAAGCATCTAGAAGAATAATTATTTGAGAAGCTTTTCAGTTATTTCTGAAATATTTTGTGTCTTATGGTTGAGATAACTTCTTTCTTCATCTCTAGAAGACAAATAGTGGGCAGAGTGAGGGATCAGGGGAAGATGACTTTTTTGTCATAAACTTCTAATTCTTGTTTTTATTTCTTAAACGCAAACTTCAGAGCTGGTGGATACATGATGACTGATTTCTGATTAAGGGAACACAGTTTTCTAAATGCTTCTATGTTAATCTTCCTGGGCCTTTAAAAAATTAAAATTTGAAAAAAAAATCCCAACAAACAATAAAATAGATATTGAAGGGCACAGATATCACAGACCAATAGATATTGGTCACAGTCAGTCTGTTGTCCCCTGGGACCTCTACCAGATCTGCTCCTTCTCTGTATAAATGAAGTGTTTAGTGCTTCAGTGTTTTACATAATGTTTTCGTGAATGATCTGAAAGGGGAAGTCGAAAGCACATTAGTTACATCTGCAGATGATGCAAGACCAGGGAGCTACAGCAGCTGTAAGGATGGTGAGAAATTTAAATTCTTCTGGGGAGCAGCAATGTGCAGGAATTTACAAAGCTTACAAAAAAAAAAAAAAAAAAAAGAAAATTCACCGTTACAAATTGACAAAATCACCTTGGTAACGTGATCCAAACCAAAGACATGTTGCTTGTCAAATTTGCTTAGTGAGGTGTTAATGATGTTTTCTTTCACTCCTGCAGTAAGCAGGAGCTGTTTATCTTGATATCTCACTCACTTAACTGTTTGTTATGGTATCCTGATCTTTAACCACCTCCACTGCATCTCCCTAGAGCTGTTTGCAGTTTCCCTGCTGTGGTTTTGGCGATGAAGGACAAATAACTGGACTGTCCCTCGCTTAAGTTGCAAGGAAAAGCTTAGCAGTTTGTGGGAAAAGCTAACATCTCCTTTTTAATGATATATTTTTTTCCCCTCCACATCGCTTAATTTTAATAGAATTCTGCCTGCAGTTTACATGCCTGTCCCAAACGCATGAGTCCCTGGGTGTAAAATTGAGTTATTTTGTCATCTTCTCCTCTACCAGTCTGGTTTCCAGAGCAAAACTGCCTTGAGATTTCTTTTCCTTTACATTGTTTTTTTTCCCCTCCTGCTTTGGGAATCCAGTGAACCTGGCTGCTTATTTGGCTTATCAGCCTTCTCAACACCGGGCTCCTTGTGGGGCAAACGCCACTCAGCTGCAATTCGCTGAGATAGCAGCCTTGCTATTGTTAGTGCTGACGTCTCTGTGTGTTAAATAGGTGCTGTAAAACAATCCCCGTGCTGAAGGAGCAGCCTCAGGAAAGGGGTTTTTAGGGTGCTGTTTGTGTAACCCGTTGTGTGAGGGAGGCAGAGCAAAAGCGCACATCCGGGGTCACGGAATCGCAGAGTGCTTTGGGATGGAAAAGACCTTGAAGCCCACCTCCTTCTGCTCCTTTCCATGTGCAGGGACACCTTCCACTGTTCCAGGCTGTCACATCAGTTTTGTTTTAAATAGCCCTGTATCCCAACACCCTGTGTTTTCCTGGAGGTAGCTAGATAATGTACTCCCCACAGCTATCCTTAATTAAGATCTTATGACTGGGGGACGAGGGAAGATACAGAACAGAACTTGTTTTGCAGAAATGTTACTATTTTTTTTCCTTTTTTAGTTGATTTGTCAACACCTGCATGATAAATTTAAGCCTCCTGGTGATGGGCTTGCTCTGCTAACCTTTGTGGTCCTGCTAGAAACAGTCCACAGGTCTCAGTGTCTAAGACACAGAAAGCAGGATATTGAATTTATTGTGACGAAGTAGGTAAGAGGCAATTGCTTTGCATAAAGACTGAATAAAATGATAAACTGAAGAGTAACTGTCAGTGTTGGGCTTCAACAACTGCAAAGATGGACACATTCTCTATGTCCATGCAGCAATGTTGGGGGGTTTTTTTGTTTGTTTTTTTTTTATAATTACGATTGCTTTTGGAGTGTCTTCTGTGTGCGTGGCATGATTTTGGTTGTGCAGTGGTACCAAGCTTTTAAAATAATTGTATTATTACTCACTTTAACTTGTTTTAGCATTGTGTATATTTTCTTCTTTTTGTTCAGTGGAAATTTGTAATTTGTTTGTCCAGATTAAACATATTTGCCTATACCTGATCTCAGGTGAATGTATTAGGGCATAAGACAAAAAAATCATGTGCTGTTCTTGCTATTTCCTTTATGGTAAAAGATTGTGATGCTATTTATCTGTACTACTGTGCCCCTCTATCTCTGTGAATTCTTTATCCAAATAGCATGGTGGTGGCTTGCAAGTGATGAAAAACAGTTTCCTTTACACAAATGTCCATCTTCGTTAATGCTGTCAGACAGCAAGTGTGATATTCAGGGGGTGCACGCCAATCTGTGGGCTACTGATAGTGTAATCTAATTTCCAAAAATAAATTAAAAGCATCTTTTCATCTGTAGCCATCAGATGTACGCCAGCCAAAGACAACAACGCTTCAGAGGCAGCACATGTGAATTTGGTGGCTAATTGGAAATTAAGCCTGTGGGTTTTCCACGTTTTCTGATATCCTGACCTTGCTAAAGGAGGTCAGGATGGTGTCGGGTATTGTGGCAGAGACTTCCACAGATAAAAGTGGAAGGACTGCTCCTTGTTTCAAACAATGCCTTTGAAAGCTTTGTGAGCAGTTTTTACCGGGCCTTTTTCAACAAAAATTTATGCAAGGTATTAGTGACACTTGAGTTTAAAAAAGAGTTAACAGGCATTTTTAAAATGAATGTCTTTGATGTAATTTTCCATGCCCTCCCAAGTAGAATGGGGGAAAAAATGAATCAAACTGCATTTCTGATTTTAATAGGTGAGGTGCCCCAACAGAGTGAACTCTTCCCTAGCGTGTACCGCTTACATTTATGTATTTTTGAGATGTTATAGCTGTGTATTCAAGTTGAACAGATGGCTAATACTTCATAGGGAAATGCCACAAAATTTATGCCAGTCTTTTTGATAATTGTAAGATGAGAGAGAGGATTTCTCCTTCCTGTATCCCTCACCATCTTCATGTTTCTGCAGCAATTTCGAACCAAAGCCACATAATTTCAATGCCTCTTTTTTCCTGAAAGATCTGCTTCTGCTGCAGCTTAGGCTGGCCAAAGTCACAATTGTGTCTTCCAACTAACTCTGCTTTTCTCAAAACCAGTTCCCTCAAGTATTTTTCTGTAGAATCAGGCAAGTGTGCTGCCTCTGGATATGGAGGGGCTCAGAAAATGCCCTGGTTCTCTCGGCTGCAGGAGTGCACCTTGAGGGGGCTCAGATTGCCCATCCACTGCCCAGTCCAGACCACCAAAGACAGACTCTATTCCTGATTTGCCTTTTTTAAGGTAAAAACTGTGACCTTCTTCAAGCAGCCTGAAAATTCCTTCTTCCACTCTCTTAAACTGTTGTGTGGAATATCAATGTATCTTCATCCAGCTTTGCATGGTTGTAACTCAGCTGGCACTGGTTTGTATGTATGGCTGAGCTATTCTTCCTTTCTAAACGTGGTAGAAAAACGTTTTCTTGTTTTTTCTCCCAGAGCACATAAACAAATCTGTCCAGACCCCTTATATATCCTGTACAACATTTCCACTACTGAAGAAACACTGCTTCATTACAGATCCTTTATTATCAGTGAATTGATGAGGCTGCCTGTTTAATTGAAGGATTCTTTTTATGATTAAGAACTCGCTGTCTGAACCTTGGAGGTGACAACTTGCTGGCTAGATTTTATATATTAACAGCATAAATCACAGAATCCCAGAGTAGCTGGGGTTGGAAGGTCCCTCTGTAGCTCCCCAGCCCATGGCCTGGCCAGGCAGGGTCCCCTGGAGCAGTGACACAGGACCGTGCCCAGCTGGGGCTGGGATGGCTCCAGACAGGGACACTCCAGGCCCTCCCTGGGCAGCTGTTGCAGGGCTCTGCCCCTCCATGGACACAAGTTCTTCCTCCTGCTGGGCCGCAGCTCGCTGGGGTTTCTTTTCTGGCCAGCGCTCCTGGTGCTGTCCCTGGCAGCCCTGAGCAGAGCCCGGCCCCATCCCGTGGCAGCCCTGGGAGATGTTTGTAGGGATTGATGGGATCCCCTCTGGCCGTTCCCTGCTCCAGCCCGAGCGGTCCCAGCTCTCGCAGGCTCTGCCCAGCACAGAGATGCTCTGGAGCCCTCCTCAGCATTGTGGCCCTCTGGAAATAATTAGCATATAGATTATTCCACACGTTCCTCCATTCTCCGTGTGACAAATCTATTATCTCCCTTTGAACTGGAGAACTGTAAGGTGTTACACTTATTAAAGATGTATTAAAGTTTACTAGTGCAAAGCCTTAGTGAAGTTTCTTGTGCTGTTGAAATAACTCGTTTTCTCCTTGTGTCCCAGTTCAGACTTGGATCTCTGAAGCTGCAGGAAGTCCCCAGACCAGCAGAGGTGGTCAAGGAACTCATTGGTTACTGTCTGGACAGCCTGGGACAGCTGCGGGCCAAAACTGAGCATCTGCAGAGAGAAAATGAAAGGCTTTTCAGCAACTGGAATGATGTGGAGAAGAGGTGAGTTCCCAGGTGGATTGACAGGCAACACCTGAGAAACTCAGCATCAGGGGACAGAAATTTTTATGCCTTTGGGATGTGTTTTGAGCTCAGTCACTCACAGCCCACGCAGATGTGGATATCCTCCCTTTGACAAAGATGCAACTGATACTACAAATTTGCAATTAAAGCTGTTTTTAGCATATGAATTAGAAAAAACCAAAACCCAAACACCTTAAAATATGTGGAATTCACTTTATTTAGGAAGCCTTTTCAATAATATTATTTCGTATGATTCTTAGGACTGGCAGTGTAAATTATTTACATTTTTGAGTAGGGAATAAATTGCGTTTCTTTCATCTGTTTTCCTTGTTGAAGCAGGCAGAATTGAAAAATGAGTGCAGAATTGTAGGAAAAAGTTATTTTCCTACCATTATTTTTCAAGATATTTTTGTAATTACTGTTGCATTTATGAGCTGAATTGTCTGTCATTCTGTAGTGAAATAACCTATGCTTGTTTCAGCAAGCAGAGCAGTCAGAGATTTATCTTGCTTTTCTGCAGCTTTACCTGAAAAAAACACACAGTCTAGGGAAGATCGATGAAAGAACACAGCTAATTTGAGTAATTTATCTTGAAAAAGAGAGCCAAACTTTTAGGAGGAGCCAGTTTTGTTTCCTTTTCATTAAAATGAGTAACAGTTTCTCCTGACAGTCTGCCCGACAAGCAACCGGCCTCCCTAAGTAGTGTTTTACTGCTTAACAGTGTAATTGAACAATAGTGTATTGTATAACCCGTGTTCTGTACTGCATTACACGCTGGTGTGTAAGAGGCATTAGTGCTTGTATCAATTTCCATGGTGGGGTGGCACTTTTACAGAGTAACCCCAAAGAAGAGGAGGAAGAAGGAAAAAAAACCCCACAGTTGCATGGCAGACTTCGCTCTCAGTACAAGCTGGTGGATTTCTTTAGCATGTTTATAGTTTGAGTAGGCAGAAAATGGTTTTTCAGAGTGTACGGTGAAGGTTTTGTGGTCACTAGTCTTTGGCCATGTCTGTTAAATGCAGAATAGAAATAATTTCAAAAATCGTTTTCATTCAAGAAGTGTTGGGCTTTTTGGTTTGGTTTTGGGGAGCTTTTTTTTTTGTTTTTTTTTTTTTTTTTAATTTGGTTTGGTGTGGTGTTTTTTTAAAATTCCTTTTTGCCACCCTACTGCCTTCCTTTGCTGCTTTGGCTCCAAACACTGCAGAGTTGCCCTGAGCTGAACAAAGCTGTGCCTGTCTTTGTTCAGGAGGCAGGATCTGAGAATTTACGTCCCGCATCACTCATGGTATTGAGTGGTGAGACATCAAATACAGAGCTCACGGTGTGGAGAGTGTCGCATTCCCACCTCATCTGCAGCCAGAGCACCACAGCCCATGCACGTCCCTCTGCTCACAGCCTCTCACCTCAGGACTTACCTGGAATTAAAACATAGCAGTCAGGCTTCTGAGAGCTGCTTTTGTGCCCCTTAGTTGTGGGGCCCTGGGTGGAATTATTCAATCATCTCATTTCCATCTCCTGGTTAGAATTTTATTGATCATCACAGACCAAGTAGCTTGGTGGGCAAGTTGCTCCCTGGGGTTCTGCATGTGTGTGTGTCTGCACCCCTCAAGGATGGATGAGTTAAAATATCAGAGCAGATTAGCTGTTCTCTTTATTTCATTTAGAAAATTCAAAGCCAGTTAGTTCCAGGCCACGTTGGGCTTGGAGCGACCTGGGGGAGCGGAAAGTGTCCCTGCCATGGGCGGGACTGGCTGGGCCTTAAGGCCCCTCCAACCCAAACCAATCTGTGATTCTGTGATAATGGAGGTGGCAAGTTTTAAGTAATAGTAATGGCAAAATAGTTGCTTGAACAAAAAAAAAAATCAAATTTCTGGTTTGGGCGTGGGGTATTTTATTGGTTGGGCATCTAAAATTTGTGTAGACAAGCCATATTCAAAATAGCTGCTAATTTATGTTGTGGTCAGCTGCAATGACAGTAGATTTGAACCACAAGCAGATTATAAAAATGCAAGTTAGGTACTTTGGGCTTGAAACTGAGTCTTCAGCATTAGCTCATCAACATTCCATACCACTGCCAGTGCTGGGGGAAGGGTGAATTTCAAATGCAAGGGAGCACTGCCGTGAGATCCAGGAATTATTTTAGAGCTCTGGGAACAGGAATGAGTACCAGAGATGCTGAATTCTGTCCTTCACAGTGTTGGAATGTGAAGCATGCCACTAATAATTAAATAAATGCCATTAAGTTTCATAGCTCACCTTCACCTCTGTGGAGCATGTGTGATCGCTCTGTGTTGAGGCAGCACTTGAAATCTTGGGTTTTATTATCAATTTCTCAGTTTATTGTTTGTCATAGTCCCCAACAGTGGCTGATTTTAGGGGTCTGTCTAGGATTTTTGATGCCCATCACCTTGGGTGCATTTTGGCATATGAAAAGCATTGCAGAGAGACTTCAGGATGCACTACTTGGGAGGAATCACTGCAGCTTTAACCCCAGTTTTCGTTCATCATGCTGGGAACTTGTTTGTAAGGTGAGCAGCTCCTCCATTTGGCCTGGGGAGATGGTGTTTGGGGGGCACAGGGCACACACAGGCAGCAGCTTTGTGTGGAATGGCAATTAAAGTTTGTGTTTGCAGCCACTGAGGTGGTGGAGTGAAACCCAGACAGCTCTGCTCTGTCCTCATGTAGCTTGGGTGGTGAATGCCTCAGAGAATCCTGAAGGGTTCACAGAGCCACCCCACCTGCACAATTAATGCATCCTGTCCTTTAGACCATTGCTTTTTACCATTCTTTTTTCAAGTATCAGATATGCCATGTAATAATGTATTTTAAAGGCTCACAACTTGCAAATACAGCATTAATGTGCTGCTTTTGTGATACTCAATGCTTTTGCATCGAGTGTTTTGCCAAATTAATGCCATATCTGTGTCTGGAGAATGCATTTGGATGTGGACAGCTTTGAATAACGGGGGGAAAAATCACAAAAAGGTGTTCACATAAATGAAAACAATCATATAAGATTAACTGATGGCATACTACTAATTGGTTTTGCCCAGAGGGAAGAGTTAATATTCTAATTCTAATATTCAAGATGCTAATTTTTTCCTCCAGAGGCTGAAGAAATTGGCCAGTCTTGCAGTAGGTTTCTCTACTGCAGTACTCACACTCCAGGCAGCATCAGCTTTACTTCGCTGGAAGTTTCCATTTGCGTGGGTTTTCATCAGGGGATGCCTTTGCAACACTCAGGGGCCTCACTGAAGTTATCTCAAATGGCACTTTTTGGCCAAGTCAGCCACATTTCTCAATGGGTGAACCAGCCTCAAGTGCTCCAACGCAAACCAGTGCCTTGGCAAAGTAAAGGCAGAGAGCAACCACTTTCCCTGGTTTATGTGTGGGAGAGGGGATTATTCTACAGGATTTGATACAGACAAGATTAGCATATTTTAGACAAAATCCTTTTTTCCCCCCATTTTTATGTATACGTAATTACCATCAAGCATGTCCAGGCACTTCTGGGCCCTGCATTGGGGTTTGTGATTCTTTGTGAATTGTCTATTTGTTCCCCACTAAACAGTTAACTTCCCTTTTGTAGGTGGAAAGTCTCCTGGTAGTTGATTAGTACCTATGATCTTTCATTTAGGAATTATTGAACTGATCTATATGGTAATGATGTTCTGCTATTTGCATTTAAATTAGATGAATTATTTATCAACTATCAGGCATATCCCTAAAGCATTGCACAGTAGGCTTAATACTTCATGAGATTTATTTTTTTTCTTTGCTATTGTCTTGCTTCTTACATCATATATGGTTTTGATCTGTGAAGAAAATAATTAGTATTTATGTAGGAAGTCTGTTGAAATCTCTTGCCTTATAAATTAATATTTTTAAAGTCTATAACATGTCTGTGTTTAATACCATAATCAGCCTTCTAAACTTTTTTACAGCCTTGCACAGGCTGGTGAAAAAATGTTCATATATTATGACTATTTACTATATTTACCATGATCAGTAAGATTATCAAGATATTTATTTGCTTCTTGTGTACACAGCTAATAAAATGTTTGTGGTACAACTTGAGGACTGAAAGGTTATGAAATGAAAGAAGTAAGTACAGAATTACATTTGCCACAAGTCACTTGATTAGTGGTGCTCATGTTTGCTTGTTTTCCAGTTTTGCTTGTGAGACTTTATCCACCCATATTCTTAATTTAATATTTCCATTGTATGTCTTTTTATTGACATTCATCTACTCACAGGTGCATCTTAAAATCTTTAAGAAACCTGAAGAATATTTTACTCTGAAGCTATTAGGAGCTTTTAAACATTTTTATGTTTTGGAATTTTCTTTTCCTCATGGAAAGTATCTCACACCTGTGTGTGGTCCATATTTGAGACCTGTCAAGGTGAATCATATCTATTTATAACCTCATTATGTGTATTCTGTAAAGTATGCCCACTGTAGTGATCCAGCATTAAAAATAAAGAACAGTTGCCTATTTACATTTTAGTTGTCTCAGATGGAGGTGTGCAAGAACCTACCAAAAATAAAATGAAATAAAGAAGAGAAAGGCTCACATCTGGAAACTTTTTCCTTTTGAAAGCAAAGTTCATTTCACTTCTCTGTGGAAAAACAACAACAACAAAAAAATATTTTCTGGCCTGTTTCAGACACAAGGTGCTGGCCCAGTCGTGCGTGGTTTGGAGTGGGGATTCCTGGCTGGCCTCATGACAGAATTGTCTTCCAGGAATCAGAAGAATTGGTATAACAGTTAATTTTGTACTGCAGGCTGGAAAAATGCGTGGAAGCTAAGGAGGAGCTGGAGGCAGACCTCTACAGCAGATTTATTTTGGTGCTGAATGAAAAGAAGGCCAAGATAAGAAGCCTGCAGAAGTTGTTGAGTGAAGCTAAAGAGTCTGCAGTGGATGCCAAATGTGCAAGGTATTTAATTTCCCTGGGTTTCCTGGTGTGGTACCTGGTGAATTTCTGAGTTTAGCTTAGTTTCAGTTTCCATTTCCTTGGCCCTGACAGTGAGTGACAGTTCTTCCTGGCTGACTGCTGGGTTATCCAAACCAATCCTGAAAGTCATGGAAGAGGAGGATTCTTTCTGGCATCCCTGCAAGAAGCAGCATATTGCTGTGGGTGCTGTAGCCAAGAAGTGAGTGTTTGATGGATCTGTCCTGTTTTCTTCTGGGCTGCAGTTGATTTTCCAGAGAATGTCCCCGCCATTCCCATAGCTGGCAATTCCGTACACATTCTCCCTGAATTATTTAATTCCTTTGGGAAACAAAGAAACAAACAAAAAATTTTAATTTCTTTGCCTTTCTTTTGATGTTTTTAGGGACAGTATAGCTACTACTCAGGTGGTTGTAAAGAGAGAAAATGACTTTGATGCCAGCACTGATGAGGAAAGTGAAAATCCAGCACAGGGCTCATTGCCATCAGGTAAGAGAGGAAGCATTGTCTTTGTGTGATATCACAGGCAGGCTTTATGTGAATAAACCCTCAAGGAAGGCAAAATACCACCTGACACATTGCTCTGTGACAAGCCAGCCAGCAAGCCTTAAGAATACCTCTCCTGAAGCAGAGCACAATACTGGCATTTTCAAATTAGAGAGGGGAGGTTTAAAAGCATGTTGCACGAGTGAAGGCGCTGTCATTTCTTGCAAAGTGACAAATTACACACTTTGGGGAGCTAATGACAGTCTAACAGTATCTGAACCATCAACAATTCCATTTTAAATCCTAGGAATCATGACGCGTGTGCCATGATTGATAAAGTGTAAAAGGTAGCTCCTGACAGTTTCAATGTTTAAAAAGTGTTTAAAAGGGGACAGTGTTTAAAAAGGGGAAAGAGAGGAGGTTTAACAGCTATAAAAAGAGCTGTGTGCATAAATGGAATGAAAATGTATTTATAGCAGAATCCACTTTAATTTGTCAGAGAATTTTTGGCCTTGTGAAGATGCTTATGAAACTTAATCTGACAAATTTTTCCAGGGCTAAAGCCTTGTAAAGTGTGTGGGATGCAGTGATAGCCCATTATACAGTACAAGATATTTACCTGTGAATCAGAATTTTGGCATGTTTGTGATAAACTAGTGGGAATGCACGGGGTAAATGCTATTAAAGTTTCAAAACTGCTCTGATAGTTGTGATATGGTTATATATATATGTAGAGATATATACACATATGTGTATAAAAATGCATACGTAAACATCCATTCAGGTTTGCAAAGTTTGCTGTGGGTTTTCTCACTGGAGCTTTTTATTTCCACCATAGGTAAAGGTAATCCAGACACCACTGTGTTCCTGTAAAACAGGAGTTTTTCTGTGTACATTGAGAACCCAAGGTGTTCAAGACCTTGTTTCAAATGGCAAACAACTTTGTCACTCATGTGGGCCTGTTTGCTGAGGAAGTATTTAAAGTAGGCAGAGCATCAGATAAGTGGAGGAAATGTGATCACGGAAATAAATAATTCAATTTAAGAGCACTGTGCTCTCCAGAAGTCTTTGCTACTCGGTGGTAGCTACTCGGTGGTAACTTCTCAATTCAGATAACATGATAAGAAATACATTGTTTTGTGAAAAGGCAAGAAAAAGTGGAAGGCATGGAGTCCTCTTCTAAATTCAGTGAGAACTTTGAGACAGAGATATGTATTTAATAATGAAAACAACACTCACTGCCCTGCTCAGGCAGTCATGAGGTACTGGACTGAGCAGCATTACAGGAAAATGCACCAATTCTTTTTTTATTTGGGGTGCAAACAAAAAATATGCTTTCTTTTGCCTTTGAGGGGTGTAATGCTCAGGGTTTTGGTCCTGGCTGGAAAGTTCAGATGCAAAATTTGCAGATAGCACGAAGAATAAAAAACTTAATGCTTTGGGTAACACTCTCAAGGTTTTCAAGGCACTTTTGAGCCCTCACAATGAGTATCCCTGAGGTCAGTTTTTGCTCTTCCTGTGTGCACAGCTTTCTCACTCAGTGAACAATGGGAAAACACAGCTGGGTGCTGAATATCTACAGGCTGGCCTAGAATTGTCACACTCAAAAAGAGACAGATCGCATCTTTATGGAGAAAATAGTGATTCAGGGATGAGTGGAATGAGTACATAATGAAGCTCATGGAAGCATCAGGGACTGTAAGACTTAAATGATAATATAGATAATGTTTGGGTTTTGGTTTTGGTTTTTTTTTTTTTTTCTGTTTATCTTAGTTTTCCTACCTCCATCTTTTCCTTTTGGACTTGAAATGTCATTGCAGGAGTCAATGAGAATTAGAAGATCATTGAGGTAATTTTGGTAGATATTGGTGAAACCCGCAATCAAAAGAAGATCGTCACTTAAAAACTTCTTTGAAGGATAGTGAAGGCTGGTGTATGTATGCACACATAAATGCATTTGTACCTGTGCATGTCCAAATAATCCACTATTAATTGAAAAAGCAGCAGTGCTCAGCAGGTGATTTGGTTTGTGTTGGGAGGGGAACACTTGGCGTGATTCCATCACAACATAATTCTGTTACAGCAACTCATAGGGATGTGACACAGAAGCCGTGAAATGCAGGCATTGCAAAATCAGCAAAAAGAATCAGGATTTGTTGAACTGCAGAGGTTAAAACCCTGTCTGCGGGTTTTTCTTAACCACCAATAATGGTTCTTCTCCCTGAATTTTTGGGGCACTGAGGGTATTCCAGTGGATTTGGAAGAAAAACCTGCTGATGATTATTAAAAGAAAATTGAATGTCATATTTGGTTATCAGTCTGGTGTTGATCTGATGCACATATTGTGACAAGACCCAATGAAGAAAAAATATTAAGAAAGTGAGTAAGAATGGTTAATTGCAGTCTTTGTAAAGGGGCAGAATCTGGAGCCTAAAAGCTTGCCTAAAATTTCTTGGGTTTTTTGGCATTTCCAGTACTAACTGTAGATTTGATTTATGGTTTGCTTTCTCACAACAGTTTCTGCTTCATAGTTTAAAACAAAGATCAACTGAAATATGGCAGTTTTTGTCTTGCCTACACACTGGTGTTGTTAATGCTTTGTATTGTTAAGGAAGAAATTAAAATTGGATTAGTAAGTATTTTAAAGTGCTCAGAGAAACAGCTGATGAGAATTACACCCCTTAGAAGTAGTACAACATTTAAAAATAATAATAAATTTATAAATAATGCTTTGTGTGATTCTATCCAAGAAATTTGCACATAATACCATGAGGATGGGGGGGATTTATTTGAAATACTGCTTAGGGCTGTGGATGTGAGGTTGAGAAAGGCACAGAACTCCATCTCTCACTGCGGTTTGATAACTTCTGAAGCAGCAGCTGCAGATGGCATGTCAGGTCCTTGAGATGAGCTGTGAGCTCCTGCTAGAGGGAGGAAGAAAAAGGTGAAGGAAATCCTGCTGCTCTTCATGAGTGGAGTGTCAGGAATGTTTCTTGGGAGCACGACGAGGTTGTTCTTGGTTTGTCTTGTTGAGGTTTTGCTGCAGGGTTGGTGACATTCTGGTGGAGGTTCTGGGGCTTACCAAAACCGTGTGTAGCTGTTTTTTCCTCTACTGGTGCTTCAGCAAAGCTGCCCCATCTGGGGCAGACATGGAAATATCACAGGAGGTGTGGAGTGGGATAAAACTGTCGTTCTCTTCCTGTTCTGGTGCCAGCTGGACACAATTGTTCTTTAAGGGGGAAAAAAGCAAACCACAAACCCCAGAAATTGCCAGCCTGTGTTTCTCTTAGCCCACAGGAGTGGCTGGGTGACTCAGCCCGGTGTCACTGATTCAAGATGTTTCTGTCATTTTAGGATGCAGAAACACTTGTTCTGGTTAAGAACAACTCAGCTGTTACTGATTCCTCTTTCCACCCCTCTGAATTTTACTGGTTTTGTTTCCTCTAGACACTGGGCCCTTCCTCCTAGGGATCCTGAAATCACAATATCAAGACTGATAAATCATAATTTGATATTATGGTTGGCAATCATGGCTTTGTCCTGCAAATGAGACCCTTTTATTAGCTGAAAAATGCTTTGGTGGTCTTTTTGTCAGGAGGGTTTTAAAACATGAGCAGGGATGGAGTAAATTAAAAGAGAAAATAAAAAGTTTCCCCTCTCTGCTGCCTTCCCAGGAGCTTGAAAGGTAGATGGAGGGTAACAGATTGCTCTTCAGAGTGCTTGGAAAGTGACCAGAAAGAGAATATTTTTCCTCTTCCCAGGTACATGACAAAACTGCAGGGTAGGGTTTAATTATTGCAATGCATTGTAGACATGAAGGATAACATAGCATGTGGGATGTAAGCAATGGAAGAAATAGTTTTATGAGTTATTATTGTTATTTTCAGTTATAAATGCTATTACGTGTGTCTGCCTCTGGACAAAACAAGGCTGCTCTGCACCAATTTACAGCCAGCTTGCATCCTATTTTGTTCTCTCTTGTCCCTAAATTCTTTAGTTGTGTTTCACATTATAATTGGTAGAAGTTAGGTCTCCTCAGGGTAAGGAGGGATCTCATGATCTGCCTTGTTGGATCAAATGAAATTTTAAGATCTGTGTTTCTTGCCGAGATATGTGGAGATACTCCATATTTCCCCAGACATTCAGTGCCCACACTTTCCTGCATGTTTGATGATGAGGACAGGTTCAGAATTGGTTGTAATAAACTCTCTGCAGAGCCCATAGTAAATAAGGAGCAAGCACCTTGCCATGTCCCACTGCCTCACCATGTAAATTTTCTCACCCTCTCCATTCAAGCTCCTGCCCTGGGGATTTCGTGTTGTGCCCTCAGGACTTTGTGGCTCCTTAAATTTAATTAGCTCTCCTGTGTAGTCCAATCCACTGAAGGCTTGGTGCAGCTGATTAATAAGCTGTGATCAAAGTTAATAATGATAATAAAAAAAGCCCGTTGTAACAGCGCCCGGCTGTGCTGCACAGTTAAAGTTCCATCTGTGAAGGCTTCTCTTTAAAAGCCTGGTTTTGAGGAGTTTTAGTACTTAGGCATTTTAATTTACCTCGGGCTTAAATTATTTCTCATTTTGTCAGGCTGTAATTGAAAATGGTTCATCCCAAGGAATAATCTCATTTGCCTTTCCCTTAAAGCTGTGGATACCTTTTTTTTTCCTTCTCCTTGAAACTCGATACTGATTTTTCCCCCACAACCTGATGGTTTTATGCCTCTGAAATACTTGTGGTTGCCAAACTGGTTTCCCTCTGTGTTACACCATGTGCCATGGTCAAAATACATTTTCTGTACAAGTATCAAGATGTTCCATGCTCCTCTAAAAATCCTGTTGTGAGTGTTGCACTAAGAGGGATTTACAACGTATTACTTTGGCATTTTACTATGAAAATCATCAAAATTTTTTATATTTTTGCATGTACTATCTTATTATTCATGCTTCAGCATGTAAAGTGATGCAGCTGAATTTGGTTGCCCCCAAATGAGTCATTACTGAGTGAAATTTTGTAAGTGACACAGTCAGATTTATGCTTTGCTAGGACTGTTGAAAGTTTGACATTGATCAAAAAATTAGAGCAGCTAATGATCACACTGTAGGGTTAGGTGCAACAACATTGTCTAATATAAAATCTGAAGATGTTTGCTGTTATATTACTCACATACTGCTAAATGTTACACATGGAAGAACTTTTATTTCCTGGGTGAGATGTAAAATCTTTTGAAGTGTAATTTAATTTCTGCACAGGTCACAAGATTAACTGTCTTTATTATACTGAAGATAAATTGTACAACCCTTATTTTAGAATAATTTTCAGACCAAGCTGGTGTTTCCAAGATTGATGCACACCCATGAACACCATGTTGGGTTTTTTTCCTAACCCAACTGAAAAACCAGGCAACAGTTCAGTGATATGTACTTTGAACAGAGATGGAAGTATTTCATTTTTGGGAGCTGAAGGGTTGTTAATACATTAATGCAAAGGAGAATTAAATAACATAAAGTTCAAACTCTTAAAGAAATAAATCCATTAATGAAACCAAACCTTCATGAATGTTATCTCCTTCTGTGATGAAACAGGTTTCCCAACCTTATTTTGGCACTTGTTTGGAGAGAATTTATCTCCCCAGCTGTGAAACTGCAACACCAGAGGTGCTGGAGCTGTGCCATCACAGCCGTGCTCTGCCTCACCCTCCTCCAGTCCACAGCTGAGGAGCTGCTTCTTGTCAGGCGAGCAGGAAACTCCTGCCAGGGGCAATCCCCATCCCAGCTTTTGTTTTTCCTCTAATCCGTACTCCCTGTGTTTGTTTAGCACCTGGAGCGATGGTCCTTTTGGGATCTGGTGCAATTAAAGGGATTATTTTTATTACACCTAAACATTCTTCAATAGTTGTATTATGGACCATGGGAATGGGGGAATTTGGTGCGCAGTGAAATGCAAGTGGGAAAAGGAAACCTCTTTCGCACAATTTCATTTTGAATTTTATCTTCCCGCTGTCCCAGGCTGCTCCAAGCCCCAGTGTCCAGCCTGGCCTTGGGCACTGCCAGGGATCCAGGGGCAGCCACAGCTTCTCTGGGCACCCTGTGCCAGGGCCTGCCCACCCTCCCAGGGAACAATTCCTGCCCAATATCCCATCCAGCCCTGCCCTCTGGGATTTGTAATTCAGAGAGGAAGAAAAAGCATCACAATATTTAGGTGTATTTTATGATATAGTGAAAAAAAATAAATTCATTTTGCATTTGCATTCCCTTCCATCTTGAAAATTTGTCTGTGCTTTGAAAGAGTTGACATTTGGTTTAGCACTGTTTAGCCTTTCATCGAGGAGTAGTATTGTTTCTCGAGAAAGAAAGCTTCCCAGAAGGTTCCTAGTGATCCTGAACATTTGGGTTAAAGCCCTTATTTTCAGCTAGGGAATGAGCTGCCAGTCAGTGCCAGGCAACAAACCCTGGATGCTGCAGGAGCTGGCACACCAGGGAAAACACTTTTGAGCAGTTTGCTCACCTGTGCCTCTTTCACATCCTGTTACAGCTCTTCTGATGCTGGGGTTGAGTGTTTTGTAGGCTGCCTTCTCAAACTCCACGTTTCCTGTGTGTTTTGTTGGGAGTCAGGCAGTTCCCAGTGCTAGGGGCACACCCCAGTTTGTTTTTTATTTGGAATGCAGCTCTCCCTGGAAGGGCATTTGCTCTGGCCACCTGTGCAACACTCACTGCCATAATTACCTTAAAGACTTCCCAGCTGAATCCCAGTGTCTCATGCCTGCAAACAGCCTATCTTGATTAAAAGCTGGGTTGCTCAAGATTGCATGGAGCCCTGTGGTTGTTCCCTTGATTTATTACTTTTCCAGGTTAAAGTATGCATCCCTGTTTTTAGCTGGAAGTTTTCTCAGCCAGGCTGCACCCTGAGAGTGTGGTGGGTCTTGTCTGGATTTGAGAGTTGCTTTCCCTCTTTGGCTTTGCTTCCTGTAGCCCCCTTTTTTTTGTGTCTTTAAGCCCAGTGAAAACTTGATGGGAAACAGATTTCACACCTAAGGAAATGTCAAAATCATCACACTGTCTAAAATAGGAAGAGAAAATATGTTTTATTTTAATCCTTTAAAACTCCTTTGATTAAGAAGAATATCTCTTTGCCCCACCTGAATGTCATGAATGTAATATTCCCATACTTTTTTTTTCACTATTTCCCTCCTCCTGTTCTCTGCCATCCTGCCTATTTCAGTGGCTATTTTTGTTTTTTATGTCCATCTCAGGTAAAAGGTACTGTCCTAAAACTGCCTTCCTATGTGTCCTTTAGCTTTTATTCTTAAAGTGGCACGTAGTTCAATCTAAAGGACACCAGGGGTGAGGTGATAAAGTTGTAGTAGAAAATTTGCTTTACTCAATGGAAACCCTAAATGAGGGCACTAAACTGATACATAAATTCCAAATAAATCACTTGGCATGTTGCCAGACTTCCTGGAAAGCAGGAGTTATTTGTCAGTCATTGTATTTGGAAGGCTGAGAAGTTCCTTTTCATCTCTGGGATGAAAGGCTCTTCTCAAGGACCCTTTTCTTCAATATCCATAGTGCTGCCTGCATCACGTGCACGAGTTCCATGCAGAATGTTAGAAATTTGTGAAACTTAGAAGGGGAGAAATGGCTCTAAAATAATCCAGATGTGACAGGAAAATGCCATCTGTAGAGTTATTACTTCAGGTTTTGTTGTGCATTTTGCTGTGTTCTGCTTGGTTTTGAAGACTGGCCTGAGCCTCTTGGCTTATGTTCAGCAGGACAGGTGACCTCGTAAAGGAGCTCTCAGTTGCACACCCTCCGTTCAGGCAGGTCAAACATGGAGTTGCACACTCTAAAAGAGAGATCCCATGTGTGATCTGATAGAGAGGAGGTGTTTTCAAAACTGGAGCTGTCAGCAGTACCTTATTAGGTTATTTACTTACTGTATAAATAAAAAATAATAGAGGATATAATGCCAAAGCAAGAGTATTGTAAACTCCAAGTTTTGCTTTTTTAAAATTGGGTGGAGAGAGAACCCAGCATATCTGAAACAGAGAGTGTGTATTTCCTCACACATACAAAAACCTAATTTATTGCCTTTTTAAAATTTCTGATTAATAGTTTTTCTCTGGTAGGACACACAAAACATCACACCTGCTAACCCTCTGGAGAGAGAGTAAAATTCATGAGGTTCAGAGCTTTACATTTGCATTTAGGAAAACAGGTGCAAAACCCACTCTGGGCATCCTAAGTATGACCCTCCTCTCTTAGATACTAGAGATCTAACTTTTGTTTTAAAAAGGTATATTTGAATAAAAATATGGCCACAGATGGATTCATCTCCTGCAGTTTTAACCTTCATTTCTCAATTCTTTTCCTAGTGACAGCTTTGCTCCTGTTCCTGTGAGTGTGGTTGTGTTCCCCTGGGACCAATCACACTGAGATTATTGGGCCCTCTTTTAAATTGTCACAAAACTAAACCCGGTAATTCACTTTTCCAGAGAGGGTATCCCTGTAGTCAAGTTTGAAACCTTTTCTTCCCTTGAAGCTTATAAAATTGTCATTAATAACTCATTTATAACTCATTACCAATTCTGTCAGTGTGTAAAAAGGCACAATATCACTCTTCATGCAAACAGAAATTTGGATGCAGTGTGAGTTGCTCAGAACATATTGTTCTAGAAATCTGGATATCTAAATATAAATTAAAATAATTTACCATCTTTAATTGTCTTTTTCTTTAATGGAATATGGGGTAAAATATAGACCTTGTTGGGTAGATATCAATTGTGTCCAAATGCAGTGTAATTAAAATGAAACAAAAAAGCTACATTACTATACATTATTGTATGTAGCAATATTTTTGAATATATTAAGAATACAATAAAAATGAAAAATTGGCATTTATTGCATGATAGTTTTTCTTAGCCTCTCTTAACCAAGTAACTGCCTCAATCATTTGAAAACCACAATCAAAATTAATTTACCTTCAGTGTTGATGTCCGTGGCAGAAAACCAGTTTACTATGCCTATGTCAAATAGTTCCCACTTTAGTGCCAGGGCATTCCTTTGTTCAGTTTGAGAGGAGAGTTTATTTTTACTTCATAAAAATATAAAACTTCCTCAACTCAGAAGTAAATAGGCAGCTCTTTGGTTGCTGTGCTGATACCTAAAAATCAGCTTTCAAGAGTGCCCAAAGCAATTTCCATGATTTAATGGGTTAATCTGTCAGTAGCTTGGAAAGAAGTTGGATGTAACCAGTTCAGGCAAGACCAGAAGTCTTAAATTTTGTCTCAGTAATAAACCTGCTTGTTTCAGTTGGAGAAATAAACTCAGTTTGTAGAGGAACACCTTGGAGCAGGCCTTTGGCTCAGGCTGGATCTTCCCGGTGTGCTCACCTGGCTGCAATATTGTTCCTCCTTACACAGCCCCAGATTTCCCTCTGCTGATCCTGCAACTGTCTCCAATTCCACACAGGAAAAGCAGGGTTTATTTGGGATTAGCCATACTGTGAGCTGTTGTCTCAGTCAGAAAAAAAACCCCAGCTCTTTAATCTATAGCCAGGTGTTAGATTCTCACAAGGATACTCATTACCTGGGTTTCTGGGAGAGAAGGGTCAGGTCAGGAGTATCTGATTGCCAGCAATTTCCTTAAGACCTTCCCTGGTTAACCTGTCTGTAATCCCCAGGGGTTCTTTCAAGGGGTGTGTTGACATTCTGGCATTCTCCAGTGGGTTATTTGAGTTTTGTCCCACCATCTCAATGCACCTCATCTGCTGAAAGCTTCAAAATAAAAAAAATGAAAAAAACAAACCAAAATGAGAAATTCTAGATATAAAATAAAACTGTTGTATACTCCTTGCTTGATTGTTTACTTCATTAAACCTCAACAAATATTAACTTCTCTAGTTAGGCGTGAAATTTGGTCTGCTTTAGGAACAGTATCATTAACTTAATGGCTCACTAGTAGTTCATCACTCGTGCAGGAAGCATCAAAACATTTTGGATGCAGTCTCTTAATTCCAGCAAGACTCAGAATTTTGATGAAGGTGAAATTTTCTTCTGTTAGTTTTGATTGGTTTGTCTTTTTGTTTGGTTTGTTTTGTTCAAGAGGTGAGGAGAAGAGAGCAAAGAACATGGAGCTGCTCTGTGGCCCAGGGGACAGGGAAGGAATATGTGATAAGATTTGGGACACATCTCTGAGGAGCGAGACAGTGGCTTCTTGCATCATTGATCAGTGTGTGAGTGAGGGGAATGGGAATGAAGCAGGTACCTAAATGTTGTCTTTGTGTTGGAAACAGCCTTACCTTACCCCACACATGGGGTGCACTAAGAGCTCCATGGGCAACCTTAGGGAATAATCCTGAAAATGCTGATTTTTCCAAAGCAGTTGCATGTTGTGAACCCTGAATTTCCCTTGTTAGCTAAGACACTTTGTCCTTGGTTACCAGTGGCTCCTGTTTTCCATGCATGGAAGTCACCCTGTTTTTTGTTGGGATTTGCTGGAGCACCCCCTTGGTGTGGCAAGGAAAAGAAATACAGGATGTGCAGTATGAGAAGGATATTTGGTAGTAAGTAATTTTCTGTAAAAGTCCTACAAAATCCATGGGATTGTGTGTAGATCGCACAGGTTTGGGTTGGAAGGGACCTTCAGGATCATCCGGTGCCATCCTTGCCATGGGCAGGGACACCTTCCATTATTCCAGGCTGCTCCAAGCCCCATCCAGCCTGGCCTGAGGCAATTCCAGGGATCATCCAGGGACAGACACAGCTTCTCTGGACAACCAGGGCACCCCCACCCTCACAGTGCCCATGTTTTTTCCCCTGGCTGCTTTTCTTTTTGTGTAATTTCTCCATGGCACATAACAAGCAGTTCATTTTTGGTTTAGTCCTCACGCTAAACAGAGCTGGTTAACAAAGGCAATCCTTTGACCAGAATCACCTCCTCTGTGAGGCACCTCTGACTGCTTGCCATAAGCTTCCACCTGTGTCCAGAGGTGAATCCTCATCCTTATTCCTTACTCCTCAGTTCAATTAGCACCAAGAGCACTGGGTTCATCACCTGTCCTTCCCAAGTTCTGTCCCTTTGCTCAGCCCTGCCTTTACCCAGTGCTGTTGGCAGCTTGTCTGATGACAGAGCTCCCCGATTCCCCTCACTTGACAACAGCAAATCTGAGTCACAGTTCCCAGCCATGTCTCAAGGTGTGCTGAACAAACCTGCCCACAGAGCACTGCTGCCTGTTTGTGTGGCTGCTGCCTGCAAAACAAGCCTTTGTGCAGCAGGTTCAAAACATGTTGATGCTCCAGTGGAGGCTGCTTGCAAACTGCACCTGATTTGATTTCGGCTCTGTTGAGCTCAAATGTCAGTTCCAATTTCATTCCAATATCCATTATCCATTATCTCCCACCTTGATTCTTAGAGGAAAATGAAAATTGTGGGATTGATGTGGAATGCAGATGGACTTTCAGATTAAATGGATTTTCAATCATTTCACTATACTGTCATTTATTTTTCATATGATGGACCCTGTGTTTTTTTTCCATTGCTTTTTTTTCTGTCCCTCCATATTTAAAACTACTTCATTAACCAGTGAAATTTAGGAACATGTTCTGCCAAGTCTGTGCAACTTCTGAGGACATTAACAAATCACTAAGCAAGCACAAAATGGCATCAAGATGCAGAAGAAATTTAAATACACCTCCTCTCTGCATGCCCAGGAGGGATCAGTTCCTATTGAGCTCAACTTTTCATCAAACTGGAGAACAGAGAACTATTCTCTTTCTGGAGCTTGTAGTTTAAACTTCCCAGAAATGATTGAGTCTTACAGCTTTTAGGGAAATGAAAAAAGTGCTCCTGCCCACCAAGGATTTGATGAAGATTTTTGGCACTTGTGACATGAATGCATCTGTCTTTTTCCTGTGATCAGAAACGGAGGCGGGCTGTGACTGATGGAAATGTGATCTTCGATTTCCCACTTCCCTCCTAAACTGATTTTTTTTTTCTTTGAGAGAGAGAGAGAGAAATGAAAGATATTGCACAGCTAACCATCAGACTGAGCAGCTGACCTCAATTTTTGCAGGCTGATGACATTGACCACATCACGCCAAGGGTAAATTCAGATCTCTGCCATGAATCCTCACATCTTGGGAGCCTTCCCCGTGAAGCAGGGCAGGGATTAGAAGATTCCCAACAGAGAATTTTTGACGGCTATGAGTGCTTTCAAGCTATCCTTAAGATATTTGAATCATGAGATTGATGCCAGTCATTTTCAGAAAGCATCAGCAAGGTCAAAACTGTGATTGGCTTTGGGTTTGTGTGCCTGTGTGAGTGAATTATGTCACTTTCTAGGCTACTGAGCTGCTTCCTGATGCTTTATTCTTTACACAGTCACAACACCTGGTTCAGGAGCTGCCAAATGAAAAATCAGCTCTCTTTCTAGGCATATGAACATCAAAAATCTGTTTCTTTGTCTCAGAACCCCCTGGTTAGCTTTGTAGCGTAGTTAAATTTTGTTAATCTGAGGAAATAATAGGCAGAAAGTCACATTATGCTAGAAACAAGCATCATTCCCACTGCACCCTGAGAGAAGGAGGGTCTTGTCCACCTCACAGAAACATGGAATTATAGATCATAAATTCACTGAGATTAGGGAAGACCTCAAAGATCATTGAGTCAGATGGTGAACCCAGCACTGCCACATTGTCCTGGTTTAGGGACACATTTATTGAACACTTTGAAGGACTGTGATTCCCCCTCTGCCCTGGGTAGCCTGTTCCAGTACTTCACAACCCTTTATCTGAAGAAATTATTCCTAATACCCAAACTAATCCTTCCCTGGTGCAACTGTGGCCATCTCCTCATGTCCTGTCTCTGGTGAGGGGGCAGAAGAGATCAACCCCCATGCTAGACCTTTGAGTTTTGGAGATCCAAGGAGAAGAGATGGTTTATTTAGTATCACTGAGGATGGAAGACATGCAGCCATCCCATTGTAGGCACTTTTATGTGCACTGGAAGTATTTTATGTGCAGGGAAAGGCCAGCTGTGCCACTGAAGTGCTTTAGACACCGGAGAGCTGCACCAAGCATCCAGGTAAGCCAGCGCTTTCAGAAGATGTTTATATTTTATGGCTAAAAGACATTAAATAGTTTCCTAAAGCCCCAGCCTCATTAAGGATGTGTCTGTAGCCTACTGAGGAGAATTTTCACTGGATGAAGAGTGTAAAATTGCCTTAAAATAGGTCACAGGTGAATTCCGGGCAGAAGAGTGTCTGTCAGCCAGTCCCTGTTCAGCTGAAGGGAAAGAAATGGGCACAAGAGATGAGCCTTAGTGTGGTAATGGGATAATCCACAGCTGCTGTCTTCTGGTGGGAGACAAGGTATTAAATTCATGGTGCAGATTAGGGATTTTCCAGCTCTAAAGTGGGAGCCATGTCTTTTTCACTCTGTGCTGCTCCACCTTTTTGCAGCAAAGCAGTAAAGGACACTACAGGTTGCATTTTCATTTAATTTTTTTTTTTTTGCAGAATGTCAGACAGCAAGAAGTGGCACTGCATTTTTGTGAGATTAAGCAATTTCCCACTTCATTCTCCTCACTGTGGCTTGCTAAAATTGCTGCAGGAGAGAAGTGACATTACATTTATTAACAGCAGCCAGTAGTTCAGTCAGTCCTGACCCTTATCCTGGCAGCAGTGAATTATCCTGTGCTGTGTATCTGTGTCCTTTGGGGAAGGAAATTAGAAGTGAAAATAGCCCCCAAAACCCTTCCTTCCAGCAGCCTGGTGTCTCAGAGCTGAACGTCTCCCAGTGGCCCAGGCTGCTGCTGTCCCCATTCAGGACAAATCTGACATTTTCAATTCACGGCTGCTTCTCAGAACAAATCATCCCCTTGTTGCTCCTGGGCCTGAGGAACTTTAAAATCCCCGTCTGGCAGACAGGAGTTGGCTCTATTTTCCTTAGATATCCTTGGATAACTAGATCAACAACAGCTCTTGTTATCAGCTGGAATAGTTATTAGTAAAAACAGTGTTGGAGGAAATAACAGGTCTTTTTGTGGTGAGAGTTCCTGAGGGATGGATGGTGAAGGTGCAGAGCATTTTCCTTTTTTAAACCACCAAACCAAGAGGCTCTGAGGTGTGGCCACGCAGGCTAGCAGCAGCCCAGAGGCCAGCACGCTGCGTGGACTGGGAGCCCATAATAGCATTTGGGAATCTCCTCCCAAAACTGCCCTGACCATGCAGCTCCCTTCAGCTTTTCCAAGGCAAGATTTGTTGTATCAAATAGAATTTCATATCCCAGGATAGCTTTGGTGTGCTAGCAGCTGAAAAATGGATGTTTTAGTCGTGGTAATGCTTTTTTCCTGCCACTTCAGGGGAAAGAAAACAACAGTGGTCTTTAAACTCTTTTTTGTAATTTTAACAAAAAAGAACAAAGCTGCTGTGTACAGGTTTTGCAAGAGAGGGGATGGTCAATCAGGATTCTAGGTGTTTGTCAGATAGTGGTATTACTCAGCTGCCTTTTCAGGAAATACAATTTTAAGTGATTGCGTTCATGCCCAGCGTGCAATTAGCCTTTTGCTTTGCTTTGTGCATTTCACCAGCGAGCTCTATCCCAGAATAGTACTCTGATTTCTCAATTGGTGTAATTCATTATGGTCCCATTAACTTCCAGAGAGGCTGCTCTGGTTTATTCTGGCCCCGTCCCTGGGCAAAGTGTTCAGCTCTGAATATGTAATAAAAGTGTTACTCATCTGAGCAGCCGCTATTCACATCAGCCAATTTGTGCCCGGTCCTGGGGGTTTAAATGTGTTTTTTGTTGGTCAACAAAGAGGGCGTTGTGTGCATGGGCAAAGATTAGATGTGTCTTTCTCTGCTTTTGAGCTCTGCTCTGACGTTTTTCACTCTTCTGCACAGTGTTCTCCTCCACGAGGAGTCAGACCAGACTGGCCTTCCTGGGAGGCGGGGTGCCAAAATAACACCCAGTACCAGCAACCATGGCACTGAGGGCAGCACTATGGAGCCTTCCCAGCTCCAACTGGAGCACACAAGGAAGGAAAATATTTATTTTAGTGTCTGATTCTGAACTGTGTGTGATTTCTTTTTTTTTTTTTTTTTGGCCTTTTTTTTTTTTTAAGTTAGATATACCAGTATAATAATGATTAATTCGCTCCAACAAAAGAAAATTGCAGGCTCTCAAATGTCTTTTCAGACAAGTATTATGGGGTTGGAAACAATATTAGTTAAAGGCAAAAATTCTAGCTTTAAATAATATCAACATTGTTTTTTACTAGGATAAAGCTGTCAAATGCAGCTTAAGATAGCTGGAATATTTCTAAGATGGAACCTTTAATTTGAGAAAATGTGATACCAAGATTCTATGTTTTACATTTCTGGGGTTTTTTCCCCCTGGGAAGAGTAAAAAAAATGAAACCAAATGATACAATATCTTCTGCTTATAGAACATGGTTACGGCTTTCTGTCATCCCACACATCACCTGCTTAACCTAGGGACTTCATGCTGCTTTTACCATTAGTGAGCTTAATTCTTCAGGTGTTTGTAGCTGAAACACCTTTTTTCCCTCTTGATTCTGTAGAAGAAGTCATAAAACCATTCATACTTTCCAACATCTTCAGCAAATTTCACTGGAAATAACCCACTGGCATTCTTTGACGACATTGTGTTTTTATAGTATTTCATCACTAGAATTTAGCATGTGGTTTATATCACAGTGACCATCCCTTGATATTTTTTCCTGATGCAAGGTGCCAGAGGAAAAACTCTTTTCAGTCTAAACCAGTCTGTTGTGTTGTGGTGGGGAAAGGAGTGTGTGTTTACACACCCTTTGTATTTAAATCCCATTTTCTCTAAGCTTTATTTAGTTAGAGGGAGACTGTATTACTTTTTGTAATCAAACCTTACCATTACAGTAACTGTTGTTTTGGAGAAATGTCAGCAAGTGTTTAAAATTTCCACAGGGCCTTAATAATTTAAATGAATTTTTGATGGTAAAGGGACATGAGAATTGCCCAGTGTGATGAAATCACAAAAGTACATTAAATATAGAAAAGCATTTTCTTCTCACATGTTGGTATTTTGAGCTTGCATGAAATATTAAGCAACCATAAATTATCCCTATATATAGATATCCTTTTTTTTTTTTTAATCACTTCACTGTGATGGGGGGGTAGAGGAATTGCATCAAGCTTTGCCAGTCTATGCTGTGTTTCACCCTTCAGAAATCCCTCAGGAAGCTGAAACTCTCAATATCAGAAGAAAATAGGCTTTCTAGGTTTGGATATTTGGGGTTTCCAAGTGGGTTTGGGTGGTCAGACCCCTATTGTTCCCACTTTAATAGACGATTTTCCTGGTGCCTCCTGGCCCTGGTGGCTCGCAGGGACTCTGGGGGAGGATCCGTGGAACATGAGCACAGCTCAGGGCGTGATCCTGTTTTTTCTCACCAAGGCAGGGCTGCAGCCCTTTTTGCCATATGGAAAGACTATCCCTGCGTTAGTGGGTCCCGGGGGAGCAGGGCCAGTTCTGTGTGAGGAGCCTGGCTGTGGCTCAGTGACCTCACTCTGCATCCTGGCTCTGCATCCCTGCTGTCTGACTGAGTTGGGGCCAGCCTCTTTGGGTGCTCCTCTGCCATTCATCTCCACCACTGCCCTCAAAGAAGCTCTGAGGATCTCCCAGTGTCCATACCCTGTACACTGTGAGTGGTTTTGTGATGTGGGTTACACCTTCTGTAGCTCAGCCCCTTCCTAACTGTGCCCTGTCAGTGCTGGGCTTTGCTCATAGTCACAGCCCAGCCAGACCGGGAGAGCCCTGCAGATATCCTGGTGAAAAAAACCAGCCTGGGTCAGAGTGTAAACACAGCTCTGGGGTCCTGTCACAAGTGTTACAATGAATAATCAATAATGTTTGAAAATCCTGCCGTGGGTGTGTCTGTGTGAGTGTTTAAGGGCATCTAAACAGAAGTTTTTACAGATTAACTTCTGGGTTCTGTGTGAGACCTGCTGATTGATAATTTTTTGTTCATTGTATATCAATGTCTTGCACAATACCAGGTTTCATGTTCATTGTTCAGTAAGTGTTGAAATTAATATTAATGTGTTGCTGCTCTCAAAGTACTTACTGAGATCTTTAAAATTCTTTAAATATACCCTCAGAGCCTCTTAGGGCAACCAGAATTACCTGTAGCATTCTCCAAAGCAGAATTATCCTGTGATGTTGATTGAGATTGTGCCAATGCATCTGCCATAAAAACATTAATGTCATGTCTGGCTGAGATACCTTCCATGTTCATCATTTCTCAATCCATTACAAAGACCTTAATGGCAGCTGTATATAAAGACATGCCATAATGACATCTTAAATGCTGTCTTTAAATTCACAGCATGAAAAGCCTTTTAGGAATACTTCATGGAAAAAAAAATCTGATAGCTGACTGCAATTTGTAGATAATACTCGTGGTATGTCTTTTATTTAGTGGAGGTTTTATATTGATTTCAAGAGAAATAACTGGGTCCAGAAAGCTAATAGTGTAAATAGAACTTGTTCCTAGTGAATGCCATGTGAGACTTCAGTTCAGCTTGCTCATCTCACAGCAAATATAGGAAAATGCCTGACGGAGTTTGGAACTGTCTCAGCTGTTTATACTAAATTAAAAAATATACAGTAGAAATAAAAGATCTAAAGCTTGTTGAATTCAGGAAAAAAACCAGGTCTATACATTCAAAAAGTGCAATATAAATATTCAAAAAATCCCATCTGCAGGAAAGGTTATTTAGAAAGGGCACGAGCTTCTCATGAACAGTCTTAGAGAAGACAGGGGTTTGAAATAATTCTGTCAAGGACGTTGTGTGGTCACTTGCTGGGCAATGGTCTGCTTTTACCAATCACCACTGCCTCCTCAGTTTGTCTCACTAAAGGCAGGGAGAGGAAAGGAGAATGGATGTAAAAGAAGGCAGTAAAAATCTCACAGGCCTCACCCCAAGTTTTCATTACTGAAGCCTGGAGGATGCTGGGGCAAATCTTGGCTTTTCTGAGGTTTTAATTTCAAACTTCCCAATTTTTCTCTTCATTTTTCCAGACATTGAATATTAGTTCATAATGTCGACATTACCTTTGGTCCCACCATTAGCGCTGTTCGGGGCATTATTTCAGCTTTTCATTCTCAGATGTTCCACTCCATCAGTGTTTACTGAAGGACTGCAGCCACACTTTATAATCTTTCACATGCTGAAGAATCATATTGGCCATCAGAATGGCTCATGGGCCAGTAGATCCCAGATTTCCTGTGTCTTGCTCAGCAGCACTCTCCTTCTCCTCGTGCCAGGAATCACCATTTCCCTTTTACTCATCTTGACTTTTGTCCTTTGACGATGACATTTTGAGTGATGGGGCTTCGTGCCATGATTAATTCTGTGTGTTCACACCTAAAGACAGTTTTGAAGAGGTTCGTTTGTGTTCCAGGGTTAAAGCTGTGTGTTGTTCTGAAGGGGGCACAGGTCTTGTGTCACTGACTCATTTTAGACGGTTATTTTAAAGCTTTGAATCGGTCTCTTTCTCTAAAAGATGTAGTGCCACATATTTATGTTGCTGTTTTATCTCTAATATAGCACCATGTATTTATGTTGCTGTATAAATAAGTAGCAAAATACCTTCTATTCTGTATACGGTATTTGTTTAATTTTTTTTGGCCTCCTTACAAATAGATGGTGAAATACACACAAGCAAAGTTCCTGTTTAAATAGGTTTTTATTTTAGATTTTTCCACTTGAAATGCTTTCTCCACCTAAAGTATTTATTCTTCATCTATAATGCAAAAAAACTGTAATGTGTAATACAATTGAAAAGAAAATCTTAGCTTCATAGGTACAACATGATCAAGTTGTTGGTAGAGGGTACTAATTTATCCACCACAAAATGCCATCATTATGAAAACATACATTTTCCAGAGTTACGGCCTCCCTTGAGTTTGTATTGATTTCCTCAAAGGTTGTTTAATGGGGAAAAAAATCATTCCTGTGGCAGAGGAGTCTGACCTCCAGAGCACTGGTTAGGAATGTCCTGAATGCAGCTCACACTTGATTTTTAAGGCTGTCTTTGGTACATGGAGAAATCTCTTTGTCTCATGATTCCTGAGGGTTCTTCGGGAATGAGCTGTCTGTCAGGATGGTGATCCTCTGAATCAGCTTTAATGTGCATGTCCAGGAGACCAGGTAGTGCAAAGACTGTTCAAGCACCAGGGCAACCCAGTGCTTTATCCAGAGAAGTAAGAAAATTAATTTAACAATTGATGGACTCACATAATCATTTATTTTGGTTAGAAAAGCCATCCAGAGCCATGGAGTCCCAGATGTGCCCCATCCCTACCTTGTCCGCAGCCCAGAGCACTCAGTGCCATCTCCAGTCCTTCCTGGGACACCTCCAGGGGTGGGGACTCCAAAGCTCCCTGGGCAGCCCCTGCCAAGGCCTGAGCACCCTTTCCATGGGGAAATTCCTGCTGATGGCCACCCTGAGCCTCCCCTGGCCCAGCCTGAGGCCGTTCCCTCTCCTCCTGTCCCTGTTCCCTGGGAGCAGAGCCCGATCCCCCCGGCTGCCCCCTCCTGTCAGGGAGTTGTGCAGAGCCACAGGGTCCCCCCTGAGCCTCCTTTTGTCCAGGCTGAGCCCCTTTCCCAGCTCCCTCAGCCTCTCTTGGGGTTCCAGCCCCTTCCCCAGCTCCATTCTCTGCTCTGGACACGCTCCAGCCCCTCAATTCCTTGTCCTGAGGGGCCCAGAAGTGGACAGGGCCCTCAAGGTGCATCTTCAGCAGTGCCCAACATAGGGACACTCACTGCTCTGCTCCTACTGTCACACTATTCCTGATACAGGTCAGGGGCCATTGGCCTTCCAGGCTCACTGCTGAGTTAAAAAGTCTAAATAAAGCTAAATAAAGCCAAAAGACTTTATGGTCTACAGATCTTGTAGTCGCTGTTGGGTGCAGCAGCTCTCACTATATGCATGAGGGGTTTGGGAGTTACTGTTGGTATTAATTCAGAAGCCTCTTTACAAGGTTCTCATGAACAGATGTGTTACTTTATCCTCACATTGCAAACAGCAGCACACGTGACTGTCGCCTGCAGAGGTTGTGGAGTCCCCATCCCTGGCAGTGTCCAAGGCCAGGCTGGACAGGGCTTGGAGCACCCTGGAATAGTGGAAGGTGTCCTTTCCAGGTGGGACTGGATGGGCTATAAGATCCCTTCCAACCCAAAGCAGTCTGTGGTTCTGTGGTTTTATGACTATATAAAGGTTGACAAAATAATCACATAGTGGTTTGAAATCAACATTTTTTTAGTTGATTATTCACATTCTTCTTTAGGGCTGAGTTTCAGACCTTGGGCTCCACATCCACACAGCCAGGGATTAGGGATAATAATGATTTCTGACATGTGGGGTAACTTTAGAGGTGATCCTTGTAAGCCCCACCACTGCTGATAGCAGGGCCTGGATCTGCTGGCTGGGCTGAGCACAGGCACCAGAAAATCCACACCGAGAGAAAATGATGGAATTCCAGGCATGAGGTTTGTGCTTTACAAGCCTGGTGAGAAATTACTCTGAGTCCACTACCTCATGTTGAATGGAGGCATCACAGCCCAGGAATCTTTTCCAAAGCTTTCTGTGGCCTCGTGATTTCAGCTCCTCTGCCTGCCTGCTTTGCTGTTTTGTTTGCTCGACCTGCATGGTGCTTCATGTCTCCTGGGAGTTATGTCCAGAAGCCTCCTACCTCCACCCTGGGTGGTACAGATGATCCAAACGGGACATCCCGGGAGCCCAGAGGATGACTACAGCAAACAGGCACACCCGGGATGCTGAGCTCATCCCAAACCTTTTTCAGACTGCGACCTTTCTGGTGCTGATGCCTGAATTTGGAAGTGCTTGTGTGCTGGATGACATCGCGCCCAGCCACGGTGCACAGAAAACCAGCCTCAACACAGAGTCTGAAAATATTCAAGGGCCAGAGAGGGGAGAAAACTTTCATGCAGTAAATCAGGAATTGCAGTGGGTTGTTGAAAAGATGTTGCTGAGCAGCCCAAAATCTTGTCCCCAAACAGCCTCTGGCCAAGCCTAAAACCACCAGAGTGCCAGAGCCTCCATCTTTGGTGCTGCTTCTGTCAAGCACCCATAGAAAATGGAGCAGGGAAGACAACCTTAATTGTTAGGAGATTTTTAGGTGACCAACTTGAATTGCAAAATGTGCTGCCCCAACAAAGCGCCTGCCTCAAATCCATGCCAGAGAGGATCAGAGTACATCCCAAAACTTTCTCTTTGTGCTAGGAGGGAGGTATTCACTTCCAGGGGCTAGAGAGTAAATATAAATTTGTATATTTGTAGTATTTTTCTATAAATTTATAATGTTCTTCCAGAGAAATCATAACCTTTAGCAATATCTATATCCCTCATAACCAGGGATTTTTTTTGGAATTATAATACTGCTGAAGTATTTTCGGCAAAATACATTGATGAGACTATTGAAAACTAATATCTCTCATCTGATTATGTGGTTCATTAAAATTTCTCTTCTCAGGGTATTTTTTTAAAAGAGGGATTTCTATTACAGATCATGGTTTCAATTATTAAAATTAATGAGCTCCCTCAGAGTCTCTTGGATGTGTGTAAAATGCGTCCTTTTTTTTTACCCTCCTGTATTTTGATAGATGAAAAGAGACTTTTTCATGCTTCCTGACCAAAGTTATTATTTGCGTGTCAAATTTACCCTAATTTTTTTTGCCATGTAGTTTCAAGACAATTTGAGATGGCAACAGATGAGCACCTGAGTTATCTCAAATAAATAAGCATTGAGAAGGAAACCTTATGGCAGACAGATTTTGCTATAACTTGATTAGTTTCCCCACAGGTTTCAAATGAGGGTGTTTTGTGTGAGGGTTTTTTTGTTTGTTTTTTAATGTGTTGGGTTCTCTGTTGGGTTTGTTTGGGGTTTAGGATTTTTTTTGTTGTTTGCTTGGGGTTTTTTGTTTTGTTTTGGTTTTGGTTTTTTTTTAAATAAAATATTGTATTTAAAAAGCATTTCAAAAAGGGTGATGTCAGGAAAAGAATAGACTTTGCAAATAGAAAACTCAGTGGTATTACAGCCTAGAAGGATGAAATGTAAACTTCCTTACTGAGCTGAATACAATTTATACATTTTGTATAGCTAGATCTAAACTTTTTGCTGGAGTTGTTTTAAAACGTGTCTTCATAAACACTTCCCATGGAGATATTCTTTGTGAAAATAAACGTTAATAACCAGCTGACAGAGAATTTATAGAACCTCCTTCTCAGCTGCCTCTCGGCCCCAGGGGATTACGGTACAGTAAACCCAAATTTATACAAAGAATGAAATATACAGTAGGGCAGGACAAAGGGAATGGGGAATGGCTCTCACTGTTTTTCTGAAATTAATATAGTGACATATTTCTGTTGCTTTAGCTGTGGCAGATGCACAGACCAGTGTTTAATTTTGCATCTGTGAGTGATCTAAATAGATCAACTTCTCATGAAAAATGCCCGACCATGGCCAGGATCTGTGTACAGGGGGTAACTTCAGCCTAGGTAGGAATGGAGTTTCCTCAATTGCCTGTCAGGAATGACTTAATCCTGCTTTGCAGATACTGCCTGCATCCCTGGGATGTGTTAATTTCCATACCCATTCATTTAGAGGGCTCTTCTGAGACTCTCAAAGAGATGCTAATTATCATCAGCCACGGTGATCCCTGGGGAATTATGCTGGGATTGAGAAACCACGAAATTGCCGGAGTTACTCTGCAACCAGGGATTAAAGTGATGAGTTCTGCTCCCTCTCTGTTCTTTCCTTTCTTTGGCAGCTTGGGGTCAGCTCTCACAGGCAGTCCTGGTGCTCTTCAGGTGGTGGTTTTGTGACCTCTTGGTTACTCCTCAGCCCATTTTGTCTAATATTAGTGCTAATTTTACATTAAATCATCGTCTTCATTAAGGAGCAGAACGTGGAAGTTCAGTTGATTTATACCACGGAGCAGCAAGTGCTGCCTGGAGTTAATCAGAATTCAGCCAGGGAGTTCTGCTTTGCCAACAGGAGGACTCTGGGAAGAATTTAGGAGAGCTACAATAGTGTTAATATCTGAAAATCTGGACAAATTTTTCCTAAATCTTTACTACTCTGATGAAAAAGCTAAATTTTCATTCAGAAGAGCAATTTAAATTGTCAGAATTCTGTGCTGCTGTTGATGAAATCTCCAGGATAGGTGATAATTTTGAATAAAGGCTTTTCTTCCGGATATGTCCTTTAACAATATTTCCTGTTCTACACCAATCTGGAAAAGCTTTTTTTTTTTTTTAAATAACTGCAAGTTCTTTATTGTGATCAAACTAAATACATTTCATTTGGTGGTACAGGCTGAAAATGCAAATGTTCCTTGAATCTATTTGGTAATTTGTTATATTTTGACTATATAACAGCAAGGTGAAGAGAAGTGATGTCTGCGACTGTGTTTCCTATAAAAATCTCATGAATTGCAGCTTTTTTTCCTTGCCTCTGGTCCACCATTCATAATTTGGACATTGAGGCTGTGTGAAGTTAGGTCATTGAAGGCAAACAAGTGCCTCAATTTTGGAAAACTTCCACTCATTTATTACTTGCTTTTGTCCCTGTTTATATTTTTTTATGGCAAAACTGAGCTTTTGGTCCTGATTTTAGCCCTTTATTGCTGTACCGAGAGGATCTGGATCCTGTTTTCTCGGTGGCACTGCCATGAGTAATTAGACAAGTCAAAGCTACAGGATCTGCATTAGAGCTGGTATGCACAAATGAAGATGCACGGAGTTGGGTTTTTCTCACACTGAATGGTGCATATGACAGACTGGAAAGTGTTTCTGTTTTAACAGTTGACTTCTGAATATCAAAATAAAGCAAAGCAGAAGTGCATTGTAGAATCTAACTGGACTGTCTGTCCGCGCCTAGGCGACAGAAGTTAATTTCTGTAGTTTCAGAGATCCTGGGGCTGTATTTCCAAATGTCTTGGGGATGATAACAGGTATTTTTCTGTATTAAAGGCATCTTCTGTTCCCAGGTGCCCAGCAGTGAGGGGTTGCATTGACTTAATTTCATCCTGGCTCTTCCAAAGCAATGACATCTGTTTCTGGTTTCAGTTGTCTTCTAAAGCACCCTATTGGAAAACTCCCTCAACCCACCAAATAATATCACTCTTCAAAATTACAAAAAAGAGCCCCCAAAACAACAAAAAAGCCTCCAACCAGCAGTACACTTTATTTAAAGTCTTTCATCTTCTTGGCACAAATATTCTTTTAGTACTTGAACCATGATCCCTTTCTTGCTCTCTTATCAATCTTATTTCTTGCAGTTACTCACCTGCAGGAAGCGCATGATCTATTGGGAATATTTTCTTTCCTTAATCAATGTTTGGTGTAGGAGGTTTAATTACTGTTTTTCACCCAGCAGTACTCTTGCCTCTGTTTAAATTGCTACCATTCCTCTCAAAGGCATATCATTCATACTAAATTACATAATATAAAAGTGAGAAATTTAATTTCACGAGGAGTCAAGGAACTTTGCTTCCTTAAAATGTTGCTTAAATTTAGACAGAAAATATTTGCAGAACGAAAAGCTAAGCTTGTCCCTAAGACTGTCTCTCATTTTTCCAAGAGATTTTTATGTCGAGCAATGAATAATATTTTGCTGAAGTTTTCTTTGGCTTTTAGTCAAGTGCTATAAATGAATTCATTAATGGGAATTATTTTTGGGCAGCAGTAGTGGGTGTGTGTTTAAAGTCCAGTGGTGATGCATGGTACTGTGAGAGTCAAGTGTATTCCATCTTTCCTTCAGCAGTTCTGGGAGTTTCAGCTGAAAAGAAGCAAACACAACAAAAATCCTGTGGTAATCAATCCTCACCCATGAGCCAGTCTGCTGCTATTTGTGAGATTGAATTCTGGGCTGCCTGAATGAGAACCTTTTCCTTTGGTATTATTAAAAGAAATTATTTTTTTAGAAACAGAAAAAAAAAAGTTTTTAAAATTCTTTTTAGGCACAGAAGAATTTTTTGTTTGAACAGCAAAAACATTTTGAGCATGAGGGCCGTGATTCCCAGTGTGCATTGCACAGGTGAAAACACAGAGACTTTTTTTTTATCATGTTAGGAAAAAGCAGGTTTTTTATATGAGGTTTATAAGAGAACAAAAAAAAGAAAGGATAGGAGTTATCCTAGTAAAATTGATCTAGTTTGTTGGGTTCTTGTCTGTAAGCTGTTCTGTGTATATTCATTACAAAGAAGCCAATATTGGACAATCATGTTGAAATATATAAAATAGTGTTTGTGCAAATGTTGGGCACAGGCAGGTGAAGGGTAACTATCACAAACGTATTTTCAGTATTTAACACTGGAGAAGTATGCAAATCTAGTTAAAGTTTAGTTTGGAGACTTATGCTGTCTCTTAGCCCTTCTCAGCACTTACTGTAGGAATGTATCTTGCCTGTGCTGGACTTTGGAACTTGTTAATTAGCCTGTGCCTTGGAAATATGTCAGCTAATTCCTGTTGTCACCCACCAAATATCTGCAAATCTGTGATGTGGCATAGGGCATGCTGGTGAATAGTTAATATTATTCAGTGTTATTCACTGTAAGCAGTGGTGGCACTGGCTCTAGGGAGCCCCTGATTAATTTATCAGTGTTGTTGGCCAGGAGCACATGTTTCTTTGAGAAAAGGTAAAAATGCCGCTTGTGGGCTCTTTGTTATCTCCCTGCTTAATTTTCAGTACACATGGATAACAATTGTGAAAAGGTTGGAGAAACAGGCCTCATTATTTATTTTCTGTTGAAACCATTTTTATTGAATCTCAAATTACAGTGTCCTTCATCCACGTGAGGATTAAACCTCCCTAAAATGCACAGAAATGTAATAAACAGGGAAGTTGCCCTAATAGCTTCAGCCTCAATCACCACATTATTATTTAATGTATTTCGGCTGAAATTTGTGCGGTTCTGGATATTGTTGTCTTGAAAATTATAGGTAATTAAGGATTTCATGTTGAAAGTGGGCATACCAAATGGAAATACATTGCAGGATGTTGATAGCTGGAATAAAAATGTCTGTATAACTTCTGAATGCATTAATAGGGCTTTCTTTTAATGGAGGATTTTAGCTTAAGGAAGGATCTGTTTATCTTGAAATTTGAGTTTTGAGTAGGTAATTGTCAAAGCAGAGGGAAGTTTGTTGCTTAAATGTAGATAAAGCTTATTTTATGAATTTGCAAGGCAATTTAAATAAGTAGATGAACCTGGACAGAGCCTGCTTCCCTCAGCCTCAGCAAAGGTAGCAGTGAAAATGCAGACAGATAGTCCAGTTTGGGGTTGCTGGTCTTTCTCTCCACTGGCTACAAAGAGGTATTGAGGCAAATTATCTTTCTAGTCTAAATTCAGGTTTTTTTGAACTTGCCTTTGCATCACAAACTTTTCCCAATTCTGAGGCCATCCTGGGAGTGTAGAGTTTTCATAAGAAAGAAGCAAAAAATAAATATTTTAAGAGTTGTCTTGAAACACCTTACATTAGATTTCTTTTGATTTGGGTGTTCTTCCTCTTGGTAGCTCCAGAACGAAGGGATTCCTCCCTCCTGGGCAGCCCAGACGTCGTGGACCCAGCTCCGAGGAGAAAACGAAGGCAAAGGACAGCAACACCTGCAGGGACAGGAGCCAAGGTGGCGGCTTATGAGGCAGAGCAACCAGCCCAGGAAACGTAAGTGGGTTTTAAATGCATTTAAATGTTTTTATGTTCACAGGCATTGTTGAGTTCGTGGGATTCCAAACCCAGGTGGGAATGGACAGCCTCTGGTGGAGGAGGGAGGTTGGGCTTGGTCACCCTTCCAGCCTTACACAACCTGAGATTCTGCCTTTGAGATTCCAGTGGAAATTGCCCCTCAATTCCATCTTTAGTGGATTTCTCCTGAAAATGAAATCTCTAGCAGAAAAAAATAATTCGCTCTTACACACAAAGGGGATCAGGATTTTTAACACTTAAAAGTATTTTTTTTTAATGTCCATTTCAACTTCTAGAAATATTTCCAGGTATTCTTGAAGGTGCTTATAGGGATAGAGTTGCCTCAGAGCTGCAATGGAATTTACAGAATTTTCTTCAAAAACCTTTTTTTTATCTAAATATATGGCAATTACATTTAAAAATGCCTGTTTTCCATTTTTTATATGTAATATTCCATGGATTTTAAACTCTCTAAACAAATGTGGACGCAAGTAGATTGCAAGGACATTTCCCATGATTAGCAAAGATTTCTGTTTAAATCAGCAGGAGAATTATGTCACTTTGAAGTAGAAGGTTGTAGTTTGACAGCAGATAGGAATGATTAAATTTACAGTCCTGTTTTATTAATTAAGAAATTGCATTTGCTTAGGATGGTGTAGAAATATGTCAGACCTTGCTTTTTTGTTCTTTTGCATCCCAGTCCATTGCAATGGAAAATGGCCTTTCCCCATTGTATTTGGTCAGTTTGATTTTGAAAGCCTGCCTGTGTTTGCCTGAAATTCAGGTTCATTTTAGTTAGTTGATTGTTGAAAGCAAATCTATGGAGGCAAATTATTGCAGAGGAATACACAGAGGTCTTGGTCTGTGTCATTGTCTCTTTATGAATATCTGAGTCCTGTGTGTAGGGGGACAACCAGGAGGATACTGTTATTTTTGTTTTCATTCTTTGAATTAAGGCAAATTTTAGTAGAAACAGAGCAGCATTATGGTTTTCAAGTGTGCAAAGCATTTCTACTCTACTTACAGATTGAGTCAGGGCTGAATCTGAAGAGTGGCTCTTCTTATTGGCTATAACATAATCAGTTGTATTTTAAGACTTGCCATATGGAACATATATTCTATCAGTGTAAATGTTCGTTTTTCTTTTTTGCACTTTTTGTGGCAGTGGCAGTTCTTGGATTAGATAAGAAGATAGGAAATCTCCCCCTTTACCTGAAACATTACAAAAGCTGAAGTAACTTCCACTTTGCTGATTATTTTCCTCAACATCCCAGAGGTTTCTGAGCTTGATCTGAAGTCTTTTGCCAGCTGCTAATCAAGTTTTCAGTCAACTTGCTTGGCTAATAATTTTCAGTTCTCTTCAGCCTGTCAGAAGTGGGGAGATGTAGAATTAGCACCGTGATCCTGTTCACAAATATAGGTGTTCCTTTTATGGAGTAATTTGTAATTTGTTCACAAATATAGGTGTTCTTTTTTATGGAGAAATTTGTAATTACTCCAGTAATTTGTACTGATGGAATGCCAGATCCAATGTGCTGCAAAGGGCTTTATCTTAAGCTGATAGCACACTGGGGTCCTGCCCAAAATGTTTTCCAGTATTGTGTCACTGAGCAAAAAAGAAAGAAAAAAAATTAAAAATTATTTAATCCAAACAAAGGGGTGGTGGAGGGAGGGGGAGAAGTTACCTGGAAATTCATTCGCCTCTGGATGTGTTCCATCACAAACAGAGAGATGTGAACCCCCTGAGAGTTTCGTGGTGTTCTGGGATCAAGTGACAGATTGTGATCACGTCTGCAAAGGCACCAGCGAGTCCTCTCTGCTCAGACCTGCAGCCAGGGCTGGCTCCTTAATGTAAATACAAATGCAAATGCTTCCAGGCCAAGTCACACAAAACCCTCTCCCACAGTTCTTCCTTTAGCAAATAGAGCTTATTTGGAGTTATTTCCCATGTGGAAATTTTTGGTGACATCAGCAGTGCTCGTGTCACGCTCTCCGGGCGAGGGAAAGCCACAAACCTAACACCAAGGAGCCTGATGCTGCCCTAAAGCTGCTGCAGTGTGAGGTGCTTGGTACAAGATCATAAAAGAAAAAAAAAATTAAAAATACCTCTTTAGCAAAGGAAAGCGTCTAGGCTTTTCTTTTCCCTTTGCTTCTCAGATTGTTTTTTTGAAAATACAGTGTTTTTCAATGCAGTCAGTGTTATCACATAAGAAAAGCTGTCTCTTAACTTTTAAGAAAAGTTATTTCTTAACTTTTATATACTTTAAGACTTGCTAAGAAAGTAGCATTTGTCTTGAACCCAAGAGCATCTGAAGCAAACACTGAGTCATCAAAACCTAAAGGACTCTATTTCTGCAAATATTTTTGATTTATGGATGCTGAGGCCAGTTGTGTGTCAATGCTCTGCCTCTTGGAATGAAAATATATTCTTGGATATGACCAAAAATACTGGGAGGAATGTAAATAAAAATCTGTTTGACACAAAAATTAGAGCAAAAGGCATGCTGCCTTTCTCATGCTTTGTGTGTGGGTGCAGTGGCAGGAAAAGGAGTTGAATTATATTTATTCATAGAGACATCTAGTATTACTGTGGCAATTTATTCAAGGGCTAAATCAACATTTTTAATGAAACTTGGCAAAGTGCTTTGGGTAATGCTTAGTAAAGTGACCATGAGAGTAGCAAGGAACTGAACTAGGATTTGTGGAACAAGGTTGCTAAATGAACTGTTTAATTATCTGCTGAAATAAAGATGTACTTTAGGATAAAGTGGAAATTTAGATTAATTAGTGGATCAGCCAACTGCCAAGAATGAGGTTTATCCAGTTCTCTAGCAGGTAGTTCTTAAACCTGAGATATCCAGTGAAAGGAAATGCTTCTTTAGGCAGACAGAGGTTACTTTTATTTATAGTATTATATATTGTATTATGTATTATATATATGTATTATTATATATTATATATATACAGCTATTTAATAACAGCTGACCTATGGCTCTTAATTTACATGTTTTGAAAACATGTAAAGATAAAAAGTAGATCTTACTTTTCGAAACACGATTGAGCCAGGAAGTAAAATAAATTATTCTGATTCCAGCAGACTGTGATGGTCTTGGTGCAGCTCTAACTATAACTTAATATCTGGCAATTTCCTAAGGTGCAAGGCAGAGATAATATATAAGTCAAGTTAAGATGCAAATTCTGCCTTTCACAATTTGCATTTCATAATTGGTAGAGAAAAAAAATTAATAAGAACATTCCCAGTCCACAGTTAGAAGTTATGCTTATTGAGGCATTACCCAAATCTCTTCAGGGGCTGCATGTGAATGGCACCATTAGCTGTGTGGAATATGCATTCAGTACAGAGGCTTAGCTGCACGGCCTGTCAGCCTGAATCCTGTAAATAATTGGATGTTTCTATAATATTTTCACTTTTAAAGTGTTGAAACTTACTTGAGAGCAGACAGTGCCTATTGAAGATGGCAAAATTTTAAAAATAATTTTAAAAATGATTTATTGTCATTGAACAAAACCCGCAGTCACAGACTGCAGTGGAGCAGAGATGGAGTGTCCATAATAAAATAAAAGTAAATCAGGAAAAAACTTCCATTTCTAGTACAACTTACATCTTTCTGCTTTGATTTAGCAAAATTGGGGTTTTTTTAAATGAGTTAAGGAAAACAAAACCTTTTCACTTCTGTCTTTCATTTTTTGCTAATAAAAGATCTTTCTTGGTCCTCATTCACACATGTGTTTCCTAAGAGAAAGGCTTTGCTGGATAAGACTCAAAATTTCTATAAGTTATTCTGTATATTAAAAAATATAATCCATTCCTGCTGCTTGAGGGTATTCATAATTTCTTTGCTATTTAATACATGCCTACTGCTGAGTGGATGTACAATTACAGAAGTGGTTTGGGGAAAGGCATCTTAAATACAGGATGCAAATACTCTAGATTCTCCTGAGAATAAGACCAGAAAATAATTTTTAAAAAGTTCTTACAGAGGAAATATTCAATAATTCTGAGAAACAGGTGTTAAGAGACACTCTTAATTCAACCAACTGAGAAGTAACAGGTATTATTTTCTTATATTTCTTTTTATAAAGAATTGCCTGTTTGCACCGAGCACCATGACTCTGACATATTGATTGTTCTGCATGCCAAAAATTTCAGTTTCTTAAGTCTAGTTTAGTGTATTTGATGTCATTATTAGTGCATTTTTGGTTTTTCTTTTAATAGAAATGTGGCTTTTGCTGCCTCTTGCTTGAGTGCTAAAATGGAGTGACTGTCAGAATCAGGCCTAAATTTTAATTGAAGGAAGAGATGCTCTCCCTTACTTCACTATGTTTGTCTTTGCTGAAATTTTGAGATGCAGGTCAATTTGATGGGATCTTTGCCACCAGTAATTAAATTATTTCCTTTTTTATACATAAACCCTGCTTTTTCAGGGAGCCGGAAAAAGGTTCAACATATTTTTATAAGAGCTCTCAGAGACACCCAACACATCAGAGAAACCTAATCAGGTTTGTGAGTGTGTGTTTGAAGGTCCCAGGAGCTGCCAGAGGGAGGTTTGTGCCACCTGCCCTGCCATCTCTTGCTCCATCAGAGGCCAGACAAGGAATGTAATTTTTACTTTAAACACGATTGTTACGGTGCTCACACTCACTGTTTGTTCTTGACTTCAGGGCCTGATTAAACTTACCCATGTGTGTAATTGTGGGTAGAATGAGCTGCTGCATAGTTTTTGCTTGTTAATGATAAAGGTGGATTTTCTTTTTCCATACTCTCCTCCCTTTCTGTACCTTTAAAAGGTTTTTTTTCAAGCCTTCATAGGTATATGTGATTTATTTGGAAAGAAATCCTTTAGCATTGCATCCCAACCCTGTAATAAGCTGGACTTGTCTTTCTTGTGATAAACTTCCACCCCCTTGAAAGCACTTGGAGCTTGTGGTGAGCCCAGAGCTCCCTGGGGATCCTCTCACTCTGCATTTGTTTAATTCACTGCTTGCAGTTCACATTTTTGAAGCCCTAGTTCAAGGTTTATTTGAACTGTGGTATGCCCCCACCAGTGACTCAGGTAGGGGAAATCACAGATCTATCCTGGAATCTGGCATTCTCAGGGGATGACACACCAGACTCTGGGATTTCTGTCTCACACAGCAAATTTTTCTTCTCGTGGAAGTTCAACCAGGCAAAAATTGGGCTCTGCTGGAAATGGCACCAGAACCTTCCAGAGGGAGTGTGAAGTTTGCACCACAGTTACCCCCTTTTAGGGAAAGATGTACTTGAGAGCTCATGATGACGTGTCACTTTTGTATTCTCTGAAGGGCATTTATTTAATACAAATTTTGCTGGTGTGGCAAACACAGTGATCTTTTAGACAGCCAGTGCAGTGAATGTGTACAGCAGTGAGAAGCTCATTCCTGCCATCATAAATTCATGGAATGCAAGGTTTTTGATGATTATTCATTCAGGCTGAAATGTAAACAAGTTAAGAAGTCTCTTAGAAGTGGTTGGTTGGGTTGGGTTAGATGAGCCTCTAATGTGAGTATTAAACAAAAAAATTTAAATGATAAATTAAGGCATCTTAGTAATTCATGCATGCTCAGCATTATCTTGTTCATTTTGGCTTGCTTTTCTCTCTTTCTTTCTTTCTTTCTTTCCTTTCTCTCTTTCTCTCTCTCTCTTTCTCTCTTTTTGTCTCTCTCTCTCTTTCCCCCTTCCCTTCCCTTCCCTTCCCTTCCCTTCCCTTCCCTTCCCTTCCCTTCCCTTCCCTTCCCT
>JAHLSL010000241.1:436251-511921 GCA_025920805.1 Petroica traversi | reverse complement strand
CGAAACCTTCCCGAAACCTTCCCGAAACCTTCCCTTCCCTTCCCGAAACCTTCCCTTCCCTTCCCGAAACCTTCCCTTCCCGAAACCTTCCCTTCCCTTCCCGAAACCTTCCCTTCCCGAAACCTTCCCTTCCCGAAACCTTCCCTACCCGAAACCTTCCCTTCCCTTCCTTTTCCCATCTATTTTTGCTCCTTTCTCCCCTCCTTTGCTGTGACTCTGGCACCAACACTGTCACATCAGTCACACCAGGCAGTTTTGCCCCACCTGAACAAACACCAGAAACATCACAGCACCTTTTTGTGGCCTGGGGGAGCTTTGATGAGTGACCCCGGTCTTCTGAGCAGTCACCTGTGACTGTTCCAGGCTGGGCTGGGAAGGAGAGCTGGGCTGTGTGACCGGTGCAACAATGGGGGGTTGACAGAGTGGGGAAAAAAAAAAAAAGACATAAAGCCTTTGATGACAGCATTGCAAAAACTGTACAAGACATGAATCAATGATGGGGGGGGGAAGTGGTTACAAAAAATCCAGAGTAATTATTCATTCAGCTTGAGTGAATTAGGCAGAAATAAATGCCACAAAGTGCAGCTGTTTTTCCTCTTGGTGGTACCTGTGCAGTGTCTTCTTTTAACTGAGCAGTAGATAATTAGGCTCCCATCATCCACGTAGGAAGGGGGTGATTTATTTCCATGGGAAGTGGAAGGAATTGGGCTCCACCATCACCATTTCTCCCAGCTCCCCAGGGAAGGGTGGGATAATTTGAAGGCTCAGGGCAGGAAAAAAATGAGCATTGTATGGTGACCTCAGAGGTTGCCATTTCTCTCGGGGAAAGTCTCTCAGCTCTCCAGTTTGCAGCACGTCTCACGGGTTTTTGTCACTGGTAATAGCCCAATAATTGACTGCTGATGGAGGAGTTATTATTCAGTGAGACTGACAGGACTCTACCCTCTGTTGTCTCAGGGCCTGTTCCTTAGGTCAGGATTTTATTGCTGTGACAAATCTGGTGAGATATGTGTCTCCAATGATTCATCTATAATGTATTTCACTGAAACATTTCAGGAAAATTTATTTCATATTTCAGGCTGTGAGATTACAAGAGGAGAGCTTAAAAAATGGAAATTATACCTTCTTCCTCCATTACCTTTCTGATGCTTTTGATGCTTTTCCATTGCCTTTTCAGCAAAGGTTTTTAATGGAGTGGTGTTTCACCTGAGCTGTATATTTAAAGCCCCTCTTATGTAGGCTGTGGGTTGGAATAGTTTGATTTATCACACTGTGCATTAGTTTGGTTAAATATTGAGAACCTCAATGGGGTGTTTTAATGTGGGAGGCCAAAGAATTTCTCCTCAGAGGTAAATTGCTCTGAGAAAGAGGGAAGACTGTGTGTGGCTGAGGTAACCAGCAGTGCTGGAATAGTTGTTGGCTTTTGAAGTCGACCATGATCCAGTGTTTTCAGCCTTTGAGGGGAAAGGGTGGGAAGCTAAGAAGAAGAGATTGCTGCTAAAACCCACAAAGAAGGCAATATTTAAAATTCCACATGCATCCTGGTGATCAGGATGCAGGAGCAAACTTGCACTTCCAGTGTGAACACTTTTGCAAAGGGCCTTTCATGGTGCCATTAAACTTCAACTTTCTAAAGCAGCGGAATTATTTTCACGTTATTTCTAATAGGAAGGGGCAGGCAATGTAGGTATCTGAGATTCTGGTTAGGTGTTGGCTGGAGATTGAGATTAGACTGATGGAAAGCCCACGTAACCTGCTTGCCTCCTCAGCCCTGGTGTCAAAAATAGCATGGGGGAGAATTAGAGGAAAGCTTGGCTCTATTAGTGACATAAAGCTGCCTTCAATACCTGTTTCTGTTGTTCTTTGGACTGAACATGAAAATAGGTCTTTTTTTACTGCATTAAATTGGAGTGTTCTGTATAGCAGAATTTTGTTTGTGAAGGCCAGTAATTCCTTAAATCATAGTGGACGCCAGGAAACATGCTGGAGAAAATCCTGTGCACAAAATACCCTAAAACTCATGATCTGGGAAAGGATTTTACAAACCCTTGCAAAGGCTGCTTGCTCTGCTGAGGTGATTGCTCAGTTCAGTAAACTTTTCAAAACTGAGGTTCACTGCATGAAGCTATTAATCTTTCTATTTTTATTTCTATTGGCCCTTTTTTCTTTACTTAACTTTTCACCATTTTTTTCCTCCTAGAAATGTCCCACCTCAGCAAAGCTGGGCTAAAAAGCTACCATTTAGATTCAGCAAGACTTTACAATTTCTTTATGCTAAAATAAGTGCTTAATCCTCTCCTTAAAATCCACAGAACTAAATGCATGGGAATTATTTTTCCAGAAGTGACTTTACTCCTCAAGCAGTGATTGCTGTGTCTAGATTGTCTATTTTTATTCACCTGCTTAATTTCACTGATTACTGTTGATTGTGAAGACCTAGATCCAGCCAATGAGAAATATTTTCTCAGATTTGGGTATCCTTCTAGACCTCTTGTGTGTGGGATGCATAAGGATGCTGTTGAAATTGAAAAGGATACAGACATTAGGATGTTTTCTGTTCTAGAATGCATGAATTCTGGTGCAAAAACAGAGGAAAAAGGGGAAAAGGAGTTGTATTGAATTTATTTTAATTTATTTTTTAATGTTCCTGCCTCAGAATGGCTTGGAGAAGGAAAAGGAAAAAGTATAGGGCACAGAAAAGGAGAGGTGGCACTGGACACGTCCGTGAGCAGACAGGAGAGGGATTGTGATGAGAGGCACTGATGGTGCATTTGTTTTCGCATTTACCGTGTATATATGTCTCCCTAAAAGCAGTAAATCAAGCCCTTGATGTCCATGACAGTGAATTTCTGATGATATTTAGAGCATCCCCAGATCTGGTCAGGATGGTATAAATATTCATAAATTTATACACTGTGACTAATACATACATTCTGAGCAAATGCACTTTCATGGTCGGCTGAGGGAGCTCATCTGTCTCTGTCAGCCTGTGTCAGAATTCTTGTGGCATTAATCAGGACCCCTTTTTGATGAGTTCTGCCATCTGTGGCAGGGCACACAGTACATACTCATGCATCAGTCCAAAAACTTCGAGAATTAGAGGCACAGTTGCCCAAATCAGGCCTCTCTTAAAATTATTTAACTACCTTTCAACCTCCTGGAGCATAAATAAAAATGTCCTTATTAGAAGCTGCAGGAGGTGCAGAATTAGATTAATATGAGCCTTGTTAACACAGAATATTGCTGACACACTCCCTTGATTGCTTAATAACACTTAAAATAATTCTTTGCTTTATTCATCTGTCAAACCATTCATAACAATTGTCACGTAGCTGTGGTATCACTCAAGCTTGAACATACAACCAGCAATTTGAAAGCTAATTACATGCTTGTGTTTTCCTCTGATGGTTTTCTGCATAACAGCTGTTATAAGTGGACTGGGTGTAAACCGAAGGAAAATCATCAATGTTCAAAAATGATCAGCAAGAGTCAGTGTTGTAATGAATCCTAAAGAGCAGAAGTGAGGTAAAATTAAAGGCTCTCTTCAAAATTATTTCAGTGATTCAAAGTACTGAGGTGCTGAGGTGAATTAAACCGTAGTGTAGCCACTGGCATTGGTGTTTCATCCTGTACATTTAGAATGAACGCTGCAATAATGATTAAAACTGAGGAAATGGGACAATTGTGCAAGAAAACTCCACTGTTCGGTGAGGGTGAGTTTCATCCTAGGTCTCATGCCAGAAAGAGACGAGATTTCTCATGTGCTTCTTTAAAAGATGTTAATAATTCAAGAGTGTGGAAATAAATATTTTATATTCCACTTATATAGATCCCCCAAGGAGTATTTGACATCAAAGTAAGAGACCTGTCTGTTAAGTAAAAAAATGGTACCACTGGCCATGTGTTTATCTATAAAAGATAAAGAAGGTGTTTAACTTGAGAAAATAATTTATGAGAGGGTTGTTGAAAAAGGTGCTAATTGTAGAAAAAAGTTGAAAGTAATTTGTTTTATGTTGTAGAAGCTCACAGAGGTGTGATTTTCTAAAGACGTCACAGAACACAGAGAATGTTCACTAAATTTAGCAGGAGTTTGAAAAAAATATGATTTTTTTATTGGTTTTTTTTCATATAGAGAAGTTCTTCACATAGTAAATAAAATTATCAGGTTTTGAACTGTGATTTGGCCACAGGAATACAATTTTAGCATCACCTTTTTCATATCATGATCTTCCACTGCCCACACTCCTGAGGAGCTCTATGAAATATTTTCACAGTGGCTGTTTTTTCTTCAGAGAGGAAAATGGTTCATTATTCATCACTTCAATGTTCTGCCACAACTGGCTAAACCTTGAAGTTGCACAAGTGTAAAACTGGAGTGAAGTGGTGATAAATCATTTGGTTTCTGCTGGGGACGTGAACCTTCCAGAGAGTTACTGCTTTAGTCCCTCTGGAGCTGGTGCTTGGGTAACTATTGAACTAGCTGAACGAAATTCTACTTTTATTAAACTATCCTGAAAAGTATATTTATATTTTTATAAAAAAAGCTTTCAATCCTTTAGGTTAAAACTCACCACTGAAAACATTTCTACAAGGAATAAACCTACTGGATTTACTGTTTGTCACAAATAAAAAAATATTTTTCTGTTGAAGTGCTGTGCCAGTGTCAAACTGTTCTGAAACACCAGCTTAGGGAAGAATATTTTGGTATTGAAACTCCTCTCTAGCTGTGTGTCTGTGTAGCTATAGCATTGACTAAAAATGATCTTAAATGGGGAAAAAAAATCAGATTCTACCCAATTGTATAGACAAAACTGCACAGAACCCGAACAAGTGTTTCATTGAAGTAAAAACAGATTTGAAGACACAAACCAGACATTCTCCAAATAAAAATAAAACATTGTCAGGATGTGATGAGTCGCCTTTAAAGGCTTCAAAATTGTTGATGAGCTCCGAAGTTTTAAAAAGAGGCAAAACCATCAGGTTTTCTTTGGTGTTACTGAGAGCCAGAGTTAAAAGGGTGATCAAAATGTCCAGACAAAATATCTAAACCAGTATCCCCCAGCCAGCAATGGTGGTGAGGGAGAGGAGCAAGGGCAAGAACAGGAGGGCAGGAGAGCAAGGCATTTTTCCTCAGATACATGAGGTTTGTGCAACTTCCCTTTGGGATGCAGGTTGTCCTTCCCAAATCTGGGAAGAACAGGGGGTTTTTTTGGGACAACAAGCTCTGTCCTTGAGCAGATGGTGGCTGACCTGGACAGCACTATTAAAAACAAGCATCTTTCAGAATTCTACTTTAACCTACTCTGATTACTCCAAAAATAGTGGCTGTCTTCTCAATAGCAAGTGGGCTTCATATAATTGTTCTCACCATCAAAGTCAATTAAAAAACAATTAAAGGAACTGAGTTAGTGGGTGGCTGAACAAAGGGAACAAGACAGCAGGAGATTTTGGAAAATCATATCAAGGCACTGAAATATGCAGGGAAGGGATTGTAAGGGCTGGAGGGTTTGGGGTGGCGTGGAATTTGGATATAGAGGGATAAAGTGATGCCCAAGTGAGTCTTTATCCACTCTTTGGTGTGAGACCTCTCATTCTCCTTTCTGCCCTCCAGCACCACCCTTGAGAGGTACAGAAGGATGGTCTCCTTCGTGCCTGATATGCATCTACACCTTTTCTGCTCTGCCTGACACCAAATCAACCATCACATCTGAGGGCAGCAGGAGGAGTGCTCAGCATGGCTGGCTGCAGGATGCTGCCAGAGACCACAATCCTCCCCTCACAGCTGCTCTCATGCAAGGATTTGCAAAGCTGAGATATTCCTGATATTGTTATAACCTTTCCTTGAGCTTGATTCACAAAAAAAAAAAAAAGGTTACCCTGAGGCAGTGTTAGCCAGACACTCCCCTTCTTCATGGTTTTGTTCATGCCACTCCCAGCTCTGCCCCTACTCTTTGACATGTTCTCATTTTACCAAGCAAAAAATATACCACAGATTCATTATTTCTAACCTTCCTGTTGCTGAGGACCCTTTGCAAAACCAGCCCATGTTGGTAGATCATGTGAATACGGTGGTACATGTAATTTTCAGACACCACTGGAGTGTCATGATGTATCAACCAAAATACATATTTGTATTCCAAAAAGAAATATGAAAGTGAAAGAATAAAAACTGATTTGAGGGAAGTTTATATATTAGCAAAGTTCATTACTGGCAATACAGATGGTAAACAGGCTTGGATGTTGTTGGACAAGTCAGTTTGCATGTCCTATGCAAGCCTTTCAAATTACTTGAATCACCCTGAATCTATCCAGCTATTCACATTTTTGTTTCACATCTTCAGTTTTTCTAGTTTGTTTTCACCAGGCATTCCTGACTTCAGTAGTATTTAGTGTTTGTTTTTAAGCATTTGCTTGATATTTATTTAAAGGCCATCACCTTGGCATCAGGAAGTTGAGACTCAGTTAGGGCTTCCAAATTATTAACCTCAAAACTTCTGTCAGAACTGAAATTACTGTTCCTTAACAGGGCACCAGCATTCCAAATGTAATTGAGTTCCCTGCTTTTACATATATTTCTTGGCTGAGTCATGTTGACAAGTGCTTTTCATCTTGAAAACTTTCCAGTTGTTAAGGCTTGGCCAATTCGATGTGGAATTCAGAAAATGAATCGAGGCAGAGCCCGGTGCTGTCTGCATCAAGGTGCACCTGTGTGGAGGTTTACCTGCCATCACCTGACATCTCCAAATATTATTTTTCCATTGTGTGTTCTCACAAAAGCAGGTTGTCTCACGTAACACAGTCTCCATTGTCCCCTGCTGCAGAACGTGACTGCCTTAATGCAGGTGAAGAAAAGAGAAATCAGATTGTTTTTCTGAGCAATTTCACTTAAACATTCAGCTGATGAAAACAGAAACATAGGATGCACAGGTGTAGGGTTGTTGTTTTGTTGTTATGTTTTTTTTTCCCTTGAGGCAGCTCATAACCTTGGCAGCAGCATCCTGGAATGGCTTTTGGAATCCAGTGTCACCCTTGTGTGGTGTCTAATTCAGGAGATTCCCTCACCCCAGATCTAGGTCTGGTCCTGTCTAGCAGAGGTACCAACCTCAGGGGGCTGCAGGACACACCTCGATGGGCTTTTGGTAGCCCCAGCTCACCTGGACTTTTCAATAATTTCATACATTAATTTACAGGCTGCTGGCTTCAGCATTGATTGTGTCAACTACAAAATTCCAAGTGAACAGTGGAGATTTTTTATAAACTATGACAAGATCCATAGTGCTGAAAGCCTGGTGCTTTTCATACTTGAAACTCTGTAGATTGGAAGTTCATTAAGGACAGGAGAGTGACAGGACGTAATCAAGGTCCTCAATATTTAATAAGTTCTTACAGACATTATTATGTTGATTCCTCATTTGTGTTATTGTGGATCTGGTAATGGAGAAGAACTTGCAAGTCTTAGATGAGAAGGTAGATTGTTGGTTTTTGTTTTGGTTTTGTTTTGTTTTTCTTTTGTTTTGTTTTGTTTTGTTTTGATGGGGTTTATTTTCCAAAGACGGTTTTGCACAGTGCAAAATTAATTTTCAGTGGGCCAAGGAAGTAATCAGGGCTGCAGGACAGGATATTACTGGCATATAATTGAAAAATTAAACTTTTATTATAAATGTGCGAGCAAGACACCTCCCTAGACTTCTGTCTTTTTCTTCTCAGCAACAGGATAATTTCGATTTATACAGTATTACTCTCCTTCCTTATTTTATCTTGTTTTCAATATGGGGCAATATTTATTTTCTCACTTTTCATCTTTCAGCAAAATAGATTTTCCTGCCAGTAACCAAGCTGTCTGAGAAATTGTAATAAAATATATTTATTAAACTGAAGAAGAAACCAAAGGAGTAATCCATATTAAAGTATGCAGTATCAATTCTATATTCCATCTGTATATGAAGCTTACATGAGAATTCCTTGATAATGCCAACTGTGAAGCTGCTGGTTTTTATTTTAACACTCCTTGGTTTCACAAGAATTTTGCACTAGATATTATTGCACCCAAATTAAATGAAATAGGGTCTCTCCACCAGTCAAGTATTAAAAAAAATGCAATATGTTGACAATAAATACCTTTTTAATTGGATAAATAAGACAAGCTCCTGGATGAATGATGACTGATAGGTGATGAAGCACTCTGGTGTTTAATTATAGATGAACTGACACCACAAAGATGGCACAAATGTGTGAGGAGGGCTTAGGTAGCAGCTTCAGTTTTATTAAAAAGCACTTCAGAAGAAAACTTAATTATACTCAGGCAGTGGATGGATATAGAGAAGTGACAGAAAAATTCCTGGTCTGTCGAGAGATGGCAATAAGCAAACTGGCGGGGGGGCAGAGGTTTATGGCCTGATGTTTCCTCCTCCTTTCCTGGAGCTCAGGTTGTGTATGGCTGTGCCTCTCCATCCCCCCATTCCCACCAGTTCCTGCCACACTTCCAAGACAGGGCTGATAATTTCCACTGCCCTGGGAGGTTTCCAAAGTCACAAGTCGTGACAAAATTTGAAAATTGTCCATCTTCTGCAACCTCATGCTTTCTGGTGCTGTGAAGAGAGTAGGAATATTAGTCCAACCTACTTTTTCCAGCAAAATTCCTTCTTCTTCCTGTCTGTTTCAGGCAGTATAAACTATCCTGTACTCACTGTAGGCTGTCCCCTGGAGTTCTCTGGTGCCAGGGGGCAGAGTGATGAGCCTTGTCTGATTGAAAGAGACCAAGGCATGAGGGGTGAGCTGAGCAATGGCTTTATCTTCTTCCTGCTTGCCGGATCAGCTCAAGCTTGGATGATTTAAGGAGGCAGTGGAAACTCTAGGTTGAGAAAATCAGGGCTGTTCAGCCTGGAGAAGAGAAGCTTGTGTGGGGACCTCACAGCCCCTTCCAGGACCTGGAGTGGCTGCAGGGAACTTGGAGAGGAGACTCGGCATCTGGAACTTATGGGAATGGGTTCAGACTGCCAGGAGGCAGAGTTGGATTGGATATTGGGCAGGAATTGTTCCCTGGGAGGGTGGGCAGGCCCTGGCACAGGGTGCCCAGAGAAGCTGTGGCTGCCCCTGGGTCCCTGGCAGTGCCCAAGGCCAGGCTGGACACTGGGGCTTGGAGCAGCCTGGGACAGTGGGAGGTGGAACTGGATGGGCTTTAAGATGCTTTCCAACCCAAAACATTCTGGGATTCTGTGACCTTTAGGGAAATAATCCACTCCATCTCTGCCTTTAACTTTGGCCAGTTGAGCCCTCCATCCGTTCCAACTGAAAATAAAGAAGCCTGCTAGGGTACGTTTTAATTCTGAATTAAAATTTCTTTTTAAACTGTGGAGCCGCCACTGGAATATTTATACATTTTCTTTTTTGGCTCATAGTCTATTAATTAACAGTGTGCACTTTGAAATAGACACTTCTTTTCTTGCTTTTCTATTTTAATCCTTATCTTTTCTTCCTCATATCTCTAGCCTGCTGAGTACGCCCACTGCTTCCCCCTGAAGCTAATGTGAGAATTTAAAATTCAAATTACTGACAGAAGTGGATTGCTGTTCAAACAAGGCATCTCAATGTTCTCAAACACCTTGATGAGTTATGCATTCAGAAGGCGTTTGATCAATGAAATCTTTAGTGTGTTTTTATTTATAGTCTCTTTCCCATCAGTGGAGTTGCCTTCTACTTAATCTCCGAAGCCCAGTCTGACAATTGCTGTGGTGTTTAAGGTGTTTTGTGCACTTACTACTGAAATACAAAAAGAAGATTAATAAATATTGCACACATGACACGTGGCCCCTAGAGTTATTAATCAACACAAGGAGGTTAACTGCTTGCATTCAGAAGCATTTAGAAAAACACAGATATTTTCCTTGATAGGCACTGAAGATACCTTAGGTTTTATTGTACCATGAATTCAAGTGTTCTGTACAATTAATCATGTTATTAAATGATGGAAAGCTGTTTTACAGGTGCCTTTATAGCCCTAACCAGAAAGAAAGCTTTCTTATGTGTCCATTTGCTGTGTTAATAATTAGAAAAAAATATATATTCAGCTCATTGTCTGAATAAAATATATACTTGACGGAGTTCTAAGCATAAGAGAATGAGTCTGGTGAAAGGGGATCACCTGGATTAGGGAACAAATTATTTTTAAGGGACACATGATCAATATAGTGTGATTAAACAGATGAGTATAGACATCTACTGAGTCTGAAATAAATATTTTTAGACATATGGGCCCAGCCTCCAGACTTAGTGTCATCAATTGCAAAAATCATTTGGAAGGGTGAGACTTTTTTAGCCTTTGAATGGTTTGTTTATACACTCATCAGCCAGGAGCTACTGCAGAGGGCTCACCTGCCAGAATCTTTCCATAGGCCCTCCAATTTCCTGCTCTTTTAATCATTCTGTGTCATTGTGTGTGTGCCTTCCTGAGGATTTCAGTCAGAAAGCAGGTGAGCCTAAAAACACCACTTGTGGCAGAATAAATCCCCTGACATTTCACAAGACAGCTCTGATGTTGGGCAGCGCCTTAACTACATAGAGCTGCTGCATTTTTACTCTTGTGGGTTGAAATTTAAATTTCTCATTGTGCGCTCCTCAGGGCTTACTTTTGGCAGGTGGCTTTGCTGTGTAAGAGCACATCTGACCAAAACTATAAGTTTGAAGCTCTTGGATAACCTGCAGGGTTTTAGTAAAGATCTTATTTGGTTGGAATCACAGAATATCCTGAGCTGGAAGGGACCCATCCAGTCCAGGATCATCCAGTCCAGCACAGACTCTGCCATAGTCCCACCCTGTGCCTGAACAGGAGTCTGAACACTCCTGAAGCTCTGACAGCCTTTCCCCTGGTCCAATTCTAAGCAAAATTCCGCCTGTATTTCTTTTACATAGCATGATATTTTCTGTTTGGGAAATAGAAAAGGCATTTTGTTCTCCAGCATGAAACAATAATGATGGAAAATGAAATTACTGATCTCCCTTCCTGTGGTCACAGCAGTGATTAGGACTTGCATCAGAAGATGACTTTGTAAACAGGCAGCCTGCAAAGGCTTAAAGTCAACCCTAAAGGCAGTGCCAACAACACCAGTTCATCCTAATCTTAAATTTGGCCTGTGACATTCATTCAGGTGGATGGGAATGAGGGAAGATGGGAAACCCTGCAATACTGTGAGGACCCAGGGATGATGCAGGTCTCTGAACAGTTGTCTCCTGAGAAACCTCCTCTTCTCAGAAGTCTGAGCTGGCCAGGTATGCTTCTCAGAAGTCTGAGCTGGCCAAGTCATGCTCAATACCATTCTCCTTTCCAAAGGAAAGGTTTTTAGGGCAGGATATTGAAGCACAGGCTGTGTTTTTGGTGTGGATGGGAGCAGCTGTGGTGACATGCAGGACAGGAGCCTGGGATGTGATACTTGGTGGTGAGGACATCAACACCCACGTGATGCCCTGTTGAACCCACCAGCTGGAACTAAACTGGGCTTAAATATTGCATTTCTGCCTTGGGTTAGGGAAAGAGCAGTGATACAACAAGCAATGCACAAAAAATGCTGATGACAGGCAGACAATGCTTGTGGTGCAGCTGGGGGAAGTACTGAGTTCTCAAATATGGATTATCCTTGAATTTTTGCTTGCTGGTAATCCACTGTTATTCCCTTCAAACAAGTATTGTGAACAGCCTATTGTTTCTAAAGGAGTTAGATGGGGATCTTAATGAATTAAAAATGTACCACATTTATCTGCGGAGGAAAAGCTTTCATCTTCACTCCCTCAGGTCCCAGTGCCCTCCTGGAGAGAGTGGTCACCTGCTGAATTGACCAGAATAAAGTGCTGAAAATTGCTTAATGGGAGGAGAAGCAATTTATCCCTAATCTGTTTCTGGCTTGCCAGAGGTGATTTCTCAGTCCGAGCTCAGAGGGATGGCGAGTGAAAATGGGCAGGTGGAATTTATTCAGCATAAATCCTGCTTGCCAGGAGCTGCCTTGCTAGGAGGGAGGTTCTGGAGGGCAGAAGTTCTGTTCAGGCATGTATCTCCCCTTGGCTATTAGTGGGGGGAAGATGTGTAATCATCCATGTCTGGCAAATTTAAAAAAACAAAAACTGTCTTCCTTCACCTTCCGAACAAACTGTCGGAATAGGAAGTTTGAATTTCAGCAGAGTGAATATAATGAGGTCAGGGCAGCTGCAGAGCACTAATCATTCTTCAGAAAAAGGCCACTCTGTGCTCTCAGTGTGAAACATTTCCCGTCCTCAGACATGCATTTTATCCCTTTTTGTCTGGCTTTTGCAAGTGGATGGCTTAGTCACCCTGGTATCAAGAGTTCTTGTGTTCTAGACTTTGCTATAAGTTTGATTACATAGGCAAATTATTGCAAAATAAGCTATTTGTTTTATCAGTGAATTTAAAGAGCGATAGTATTGCACAAGTCCCTGAATTACACTCCAGCTTCACAATTAATCCTTTTTATGCTCTAGCTCTCACCAGCTCCAGAGGAGCCAAACCCCAGACCCTGTGGATGCTCCCTTAGCACAGGAGCCTCCACCTCAGGAATTCTGTCCTGTTGCTCTTCCTGGATGTTTGAAAAAATGGAAAACTCCTGACTTTCTCAAGACCTTAGAAAAATGTTCTTTTATCCAGCACATTTCCTGGTCTATAAGCTTTCCAATAGTGTTAATTTCTCGGGGGTAGTTCAGCCTGATGAGCTTCGAGAAAAATTGTCTCTTGGAGCTGAGAAACTTGGTAATTTTTCTTGCTGGGAGCCAAAGTACTGTGATTTAAATTTTTATTTCAGGGTCTGGGTAATGTCAGCAAAGTTATCTGTTTTGTGCGTAAACTGCTACTATGCTTGGCATTCAGCTGTCTGATCTGTACTTTTTAATATTTCTGCAGCTGTAGCCCACAGGATTGCGGCACCAGCCAGAAGTGAGTAGTGTTACAGGGCAGGATTTGTGGTGCTGCTCAGCCCAGCTGGAAAATAATGTGAAAAGTATTGAAATTATTATGGAAAACATGAAGACTTCTTACGAGAACTCCAGGCTCCTGAAGCACAAGAAGCTGTACCATATGTGAGGCTAGCAGGGAGAGGTTTCTTTGGGGAAATATAGTCCTTGGAGGAACTAGTCCTGACAGTTTATCAAAGGCATAAAGCAAGACAAAGTGGGAAAAGTAAACAGAGTGACAGAGCCGCCTTTGTTGGGGCAGGTTTGGGATACAATGGCTTGTGTTGTTGTTGCTTCCTGAGTGATCCTGCCCCGTTCCTGCCAGCCAAGAGGTTTTGGTGTGCCTGATTACCCCTGTTTCATCTCACTGGCCCTCTGCTCAGGTGGGGCGAGAGGGGGCATCAAACAGCAGAGTCCGACCCGGAGCCGACCTGGCTGCTGCGCTGGAAGCTTTTCTGTAAATTGCCCATTTTCTGTGCTCTTTTCTCACAGAGATGCCAGAGTTCTGGTCAAAAGCATGAGGTTCACCAGCCCCTCTAAGACTGGCTTTTTAAATGGTGTTTTATTCCTGTGGATGCAGGGAGATGTTTCCTGGGATAGCTGCGTGTGCCTTGGCTCGCGGGTTCCAAGGGGGATAATTTGCTGTGCTCGCTCAGCCTGCAAGGATAGAAATAAACCTGTAACATCTGCAGAGTCGTAAACATCTTGAATATGAAAAAAATCGTGTTGCTAAGTATCAGAAGTGAAGGTTTCCTTCACTCCTGTAGGCCTCATCTCACGTAGAAATTGCCATAAAGCCTTGAGAGATGTGCCTGTGGTCGTTTTCAGTCACTGCACACACATTCTGTAATGGTATCCAATATTAGAAATACTCTGTTTTCAATATAGAGAAGTCCTTAAAAAGGCAGAATAGAGCAAATTTAGATAGGGAAAAAAAGTCAGCATACATTACATATCACTTGCAGATCATCTGGAACATCTTTTCTCTCTCCAGCAGGAGTCAAGAAAATTTCTTCCAAAATAATTTTGCTGTTGTAAGAATTCTTTCAGGTCATAAAAACCTTGAAAAGCTGCTTGTTCCTATTCTGCCTGTAGGCAAATTACAAAACTTGCTGCTCTGAAGAGGAAGAGGACCTGACACTTTTATACTTTCATGCCTTTGGTAATGGATTGTGTGTGGAAGATTTAGGGAGGATAAAAGGAGGAGGTGCATTTCCATCTTTTTTTGCACTTTGTAGAGTTGAAGGCAAAGATCTAACATTCTGAGGGTCTGTAAGGCAGTAAGAAATTATTTATTATTATTATTTATATACTTCATTACAAGCTGCAAGAGGGCCACTGGAATTGGGGTTCATGCCAAACTGCTTTGCTGGGAGAGCAGGGAGTGCAAGCGCTCAAAACCTGCCATATTTGTAATCTCTGTGGAAAGGTGCTTTGTTTTAGGTCTTGTTTGGTTTTTGGTTTGTTTTTTTGGTTTTTTTTGGTTTTTTTTGTTTTTTTGTTTGTTTTTTTTTTTGTTTTGTTTTTTTGTTTTTTTGTTTTTTTAATATGCTGGCTTGAATCTTACCAGCTAATTATAATTATAAAGTCACATTTGCAAATGCAGTAAATTGAGTAAAACCAGAAACTGCAGCTCTGGAGAGGGGAGAAGCCAAGCAGCAACAAACACAAAACGGAGCTGGGTGATGCTCCAGAGCCCTGTTCCTGTTTCCTGGCCCTGCAAGTGGAGGCTGGGAGCTGCCTGCTGCTCCTCTGCTCCTCTAAAGTGCAGCAGTGAGCTGTAAAACTGATCCAATGAAAGCCCTTAAGGTCTAGTGGGCAATCACCAAAACAAAAGGTACAGTTTTCTTTCAGCCCAACCAACACAACGTTTCTTTGATTAGACAGCTGAAAGTCCGGGTAAATAAAGGAAGAGGATCATCACTCGCTCTTACTTTGGGAGCAATTAATAGTCCTTTGATAACAGACTATTTCCTTTTTTCCGGCTTTTGCATTGCCCTTCCTTTCCTTTTGCTGGTTAAGCACTCTCAATAGAGTTTCATTTGAAATCGTGGGCAGTAGAAATCGTGATGGTTTTTATCTTTTCCAGGTGATTAATTTTGTTTGGTTTGGTTGGGTGGTTTTTTTTTTTTGCTTTTGTTTTTGGTTTTGTTTGGGGTTTTTTAGTGTGTATATGGGAGACAAAGGTTACCTTTTTAAAAAGAAAAATATGAAAGGTTTTCTCACATTATTTTTTACTTTCCTCCCTCAATAACACAATTAGGCTGAAATGTCTTATATATCCCGGATGGAAAATTCAGTAATTTCATTTTGTTCCATTAAGCATTTATTTTTATTTCTTTTGACTGTTAGAAAGTTCCTGTGTATCTCAGTGGATTAAGAAAAAAGCAGGTGGGGGTGGAGGAAGACAAAATTCTAACTTGATACGTTTCATGAATCAAAAATTATTCTGGAAAGTACATGTTTTTTCTTTCCCATTGAATGATATTTTTTTGTTAAAATCATGCTTAATATCATACATCAAAGAAATTCACCATTGCAAACACCATAAATTTAGATAAATTGTTGTTCTCCTTATTACTGATGATGATACTACTTTAGCAACAAAATTGATGGTTAGCAATCATGCATAATTCAATTTGTAAGTTTCACTCTGCAGCTGTGCGTTTGTTTCCAGTCTTCCTGTCCCATTTAGATACTCATTCCAGGACTTTTTCTTTTGTGAAAACATGAGATGTTTTCTTTTTTTTAAATGTTTCAAATTCTAGAACTGACAAGTTTGTCCCTAATTCATTTGCATATAGCTTAAATTGTCTTGTGTGATTTAGTCCTGGCATAAGGGCTGCTTTCCTCTCAAGATAATACTGTAGAGTTATAAGCTTTTATTTTATTTCATTGTTTCATTGTTTTCCTAACATTTTTTTTTCTTTTTAGGCAGATAGCTCTGAATCTGTAATGTCATGTAGGATATATTTATAATCTGTAAAGTCTTTGTGCTATGTATTAATATCAAGAGGGAACCATGGAGCAGCCATACACTAAATCCTTCTCAGGTTTGTGTCTGTGTTTGAACAACGTTAGAAGTGGCAGCTTGTTGATTGGCGAGAGGAAATTGCAAGTAAACAAGGTTCTGCAGAGGCAAATTAAAATGTGCTCCTGCCAAAATTCTGAAATTATGCACAGCAGAGCAGCCCTTGGGCTGCAAAGGGGTGTTTTGTAATCGTGCTCCATTTCACTCGTCTTTTTCCTGTGAACGTGTGGCCATTTTCGCAGCAATGAGCTGTGCTCCAGGGGTGGAATACGGTTCCCCCACCCACCCTCCTGCAAGTCTTACCTTTACTGAAAGCATGAAGACACAGAAGCAGTCTTATTTTTTAAAATCGGTAAATACCCATGCTAAATGACTTTACACCCAAGGCTTGGCGTGGTCTGTAATCGGTACAAGGGTCTGGCTGATGATGCTGAACTTGGCACAAAGTGTGAGGTTCTAGGTCTGGTGTAGTCAGACCCAGGCTGACAGGTGATCCAGGTGTGGCTCAGGATTTGGAGGTGTTCCCTTGCCCAGTCTTTCTGTGTGCATGGGCCAAGCAATCTTTTGGAAAGGTTCATATCGTGCAAGAACTTCCACATCATTCCTCTTTCTTTGCTCGTTTATATACTTTTTTTTTTCCTCTATTTCTTTGGCTTTCTGTCTTTATGGCAAAGAGTTTTTAATGTTCCACGGGTTTGTTGCCATGGGATGACTAATGCTGGGACCAGATCACCCACTTTGAGGCTAAAACAGAAGGTGCCTCTCAATTCCCCCTGCGCCGGCATGACAGGGCTTTGAGTCACCCTGACTCATCCTTCACCCCCTCAGAAAGCCCAGACCTACAGCACAGGAAAGGCAGAATTCATCATTTGTTTCTCATTTAATATTTATTTATTTATTTATTTATTTATTTAATCACCACTTATCAGGCATAACATTACTGGTCCCATAAAAATAATAATTACAAACACATTTGTTTCTTCTTGCAATGAGCACAGAAACCCCTGCTGCTGCTGCCCTTACCTTATGGCAGGGATTTAAAACAAAAATCAACACTGAATCCTTCTGTTTGGAGGGGTAACTCCCACCCAGTCTTCTTCTTTCACTGTGAGAGAACACAAGCCCTTACTGATAGCCTTTATCAACTTCTAACAGCCTTTCCAAGGAGCATGATTTTCTTTTTTCCTTTTTTTTTAATTCTTTTTGCATTTTGTGTGTGTGTGTGTGTTGGTTTTGCTGTTTCCTGGATTAAACATTAGGCAGCAGCTTTTAACCAAAGCTCTGCTTCCGAAACACCATAATTCACCAGCTCATTGCAGTGACACTGATTTTGTCTTGTGTTTTTAATATTTCTTCTGTGAAACAAGGCTCAATTCTTGTCTCTGTTCCTGACAGGTAACATCTGATACCTTTAGGGAATGAAATAGTTCCCTTAATCAAGTAAAGGAGCTTTTTTTTTTTCTTAACTGCTGCCACAAAAACGGAGTCTTTGAACGGACTGAATGCTTTAGGGAAATGCTGGAGCTGAAGGCATATATTCGAATGCCTGATGATATTGTGTTACTGCTGGATGTTATAAATAGCATTTGTTTCAGCACCCCAAGGTGTTACCCCAGCAGCAGTTTTGGTGAGGAAAATTACTTCTTCTTTTGAACACTGAGTATTTGTGAAATAATTCACAGAAATCTATGCTGGAAAATGAAAGAATTAATTGCAGACTTTCAAAACTCAAAATGTTGGCAAGGAGTTGATTGTGTGTGTTAATAAGGAGCTGGGGATGCTGTTAGGTTCATATTTCTGAATTAAGAAAACTTAGGTTTTGCTATTAAGGCTGTGTTTTGATACTTTCCAGAAAAGACAGGAACTGTAAAGATAAGGATTATTTTTGTGTTCCTAAATTTTGTGAAACAAATATAGCACCATGAGAAAAACATATCTCAGCAGACATGCCCTGAGAGGAATGCTTTACCTGAGGTATTCTTATTCTTTATGGTAGTATCAATAAGTCACCATAAAACCTCCCCATTATTATGTTATTATTATATTAGTACTTTTCTCTTAATTCCTCTCTGGATTGTATCTCAGAGCCATGCTCTACATTCACAAGTTAAGAAGAATATCCTTTCCTTGTCCATAAAAAGGGTAAAGTGCACCCAAAATTTTGGTGGGTTTTCGGTGTTGTTGTTTTGGGGTTTGTTTGTTTGTTTGTTTGTTTGTTTGCTTGCTTGCTTTTAAAATTCTTTTGTTAGTTTTACCAGGAAATCAGTAGGACCTAGTCCAGTCTAAGACTATCAAAAAAACCAAAAAACACCTGTGCTGATCTAATGGATTTGTTAGAGGTTTTTTGCACATTCACTGTACAATTAACAATTAATAAGGCCATCTATAATATTTAAATGTAAGTTATGTATAATCAGCATGGTGGATCTCTAAATGCAGCTTGGTTTTGTGATAGCTGGATTGTTGATTAGTAATTTTTATTACACTTTGCCTTAGGCAAGACATTTCCCTCTTCTGTTCTTCCTGTGAAGTGACTCTTCATAGCTCCAGCCATTCCACTTGTGAGGTGTGACATCAACATCAGGGAATGTATTTCCTTCAATATTAGGAACCTTACCATTGATATCTATTTTTTCTCATAGCTTTTTTTAGTTGAGAAGTCTGCAAAAGTAGGTCACTTCTTAGTTGCACAATATAAACTTTTTCACTAGTGTATAAGGATTTAAAATGGCTTTGCACTTTTCTAGCAATACCTTTACATGTAAAATGTTAAGGATCAGTGTAACAGTGATGGTTCATGCCAATATTTTGTATTCTTGTGCATAAAGATGAGAAGTATGGACTCCCTTAAAAGGTGAAGTGCAAATGTTAACAATATTAAAGATACTCAATTACATGAATATTGTTAACAAAGTCAATTTGATTTTTGGAGTTCCCATGTTGGTAACACAGGGCATTTTGACTTAAATATATTTCAAAAAAAGTCTCTTTTATTTCTACACCCTCACTGGATCTGATACTTTAGCTTATATAAATCATTGAGGCTCATGAATGTGGTAATCCTTATCAACTGAATCCTCTGTCCTGAATCTTCAAATGAATATTTAAAAAAAAAAAAATAGACCAATGAGGCAAGCAGGTACCACCACTTCTAGGCCATTTAAATTTATTTTTTTACAAATCATGGCAAATGGAGACCCTCATGGCAGGGCCTTGGACTGAATAACCTCTTATACTCCCTTCCAACCCAAACCATTCCATGATTCTATGATAAATTATTCACAATATTACACACTTGACAGCCAATTCAGTTACTTTCATAAACCGAGTAGGTACAGGCAATAATTCCCTCTCTTTTTCTGCAGGACTATTTTGTTTCTTTGATCATCACCATGCAAAGCGTTACAAAAATTGCATTTCTTTGCCGTGTGGTTTGATATTTGTGATTTAACTTGGCTTCTTAGTGGTGACTTTCCATCAGTGAGGAAGCTCAGGTGCACACCGAATTTTTGGGGCAGTGCACAGATTTTGCAGATTATCCCCATCTTTGACATAAAGGGACAATGCAACTTAAATTCCAAGTGAGCAGTATGGTCAGTGACCATGACTGACAGTAGGAATTTTTCTGGTTTATAATAAGAGTGAAAATATAATTAATCAGGTGACATTCTGTATTATAAGGAATTACTACTCTGCAACTGCTGTTGACTCAAGGTAATTCCACTTATGGTCTGCGGATGTTTTTGAGCATAATTTTTATCCCTCTGAGACCAAAATGTGTTTCGGTGTGAACAAAGACAGCCCATATCCAATATAAAAATATTATTTAGGAAGAAATTGTCAGTGGTGGTTTTTTTTTCTTTTCTTCTTTAGTTTCAATTACCACCGTGCTTTTAATTTACATTTTTGTAACGTAGAAATATTCAACCATGCTTTCTAGGGTCATTAAGCTTGTATTTAGTAGGTGCACCTCTGGGATTGGGATGAGTGACGGCTCATAAAATTCAGAGTCATTGGAGACCTCCGTGTATGATTGACATGAAAAGCATTGAATTGGTTGATTTTTAAGAGTGTTTTTAGAGGCCCAAGATATGAGGTTATGCATTTTTAAAACTGGGTTCTCTGATACACCATGTGAAACATTTATTTTCATTTTGCCTCACATCCGAATCATCTGACGCTTTTAAAATAACTAATGAAAATGATAAAAGGGGTGTAGACTTCACATATTTCCAGGGGGAGGGGAGGAAAAAAAAATGGAAAGAAACTCCCTTGTGGAAGGGGGGTTGATTTTTTTTTTTCATTATTCTGAAGTGGATCATTGTTTTGTTACCCAAATGCTGCAACTTGAGTGCTTTTCTGGGTTGTTTTTCCTGGGTAGGCAGGTGGGTGACACACGTTCTGAGCTGTCCCCTGTCCCCCTGGACAGTGTCACAGCCTCTTTGCTGGGAAGAAAGAGGTATTGATGCCTTATGATTTTAATTTTTATATTTCCCATACATTTATAATGCTGCAATTCTTTAGTGTATAACTCTAAACTCCGTATCATATCCAGTGTCAGCTGCTGCTTTCCCATTTTGGTCAGACGCAACAGTTCCTCTCCAGGCCTGGCAATCAAGGACACCTGACTGTCCCAGACCCCCAGAGATGGAGACAAAAGTGATTTGGGGGGAGCAGTCATTTACTTGGGGTAAATGACTTCATTGCCTGAAGCTGTAACTGGGAGATGAACCCCAAATGTGCAAGTGGACCAAACTTATAAAAGTGTGAAAAGCAATGACCCATGGTCCGTTTTTGAGTGTAGGCCCTGGGGGGCTTTGTCTGCCTTAAATGTACCTGAAGGCCCTTCAATAAATAGAACCGCTTTTGATTCCCTTAATTTTTGTCTGGCCTCTGCTTTTAGGTAGCCCCAAAAAGGCTTCAGTGGCTGTGCGGAAGCCTTGGTTGCCTCTGGGCACCCACCGTGCCAACACCTTTCTCCTCCATCACTTCCTGCTAGACTTTGGGGTGGTTCTTCCTTTTTTTTTCTCAAAATGTGTTCCTTCCCTGCCACTGGTTTCTTGAATATCACAGTGAATGTTGTGGAAGATGTTCTGCTAAAATAATTTCTGTGCTGAAGAGTCATGGCCAGCTGCTGGAAAACATCAGCACACGTAGACAAACCCCTTTTTTGTGGAGCTTGTCATCCACTTAAATGTCAACAGCAGCAATTCTCATTAGACAGCATAATGACAGAGAGCTGAAGCCTCTGAAAATCTGGGTTTGAGTTTTTTACAGTCCTGGTGTTGTTTTGTTTAATCTGGGTTTATATTGGATGCTCAATGCTTGACAATAAACCCCATGTATTTTCTCACATAGCCATCTGAAATCTGAGTTGCAGGACACTGCAAAGCTGGTTGTTCATGAAGCCTCTGCCTTAAAATTCTGTGAAAATATCCCCCTTTATTTATGGGTGTCTTCAGAAATGTGGTATTTCTTTCAAAAGCTAATGTAATAGCAGTTGAATGAGTAACAGATCTGTATGGAAGAGTGTGTGTGGACTCAGTTGGGATGCACGAAGAGAGGTGCAGACCACAGCAGAGGAAAAACAAGGATGAGAGAAGTCACACTGTCCCTTTTTAAACTGTCTTTTTTTCATTTTAACTTGCTTGACATCTAGAAAAGTTAGGTGGTAATATAAGGGATGAATTTAATTATGTTCAGGAAAGGCTATTTTGGATTTTGATGGGGTTATTTTGCTTGGTGAAATACAGAAAAATTATGCCTTTTGGAATTTGGAATAGTTTATGATCTATCCTGCCGAGTTACTTTGCAGAAAGATGCCATCTTAACTGAGTGTAGGTATCTCAATTATTCATATTCTGAATGTAAAACATCCACCATCTGTAGCCTTAATATTAATGCTACTGTCCTGGTAGGTGTAAGCAAATTATAAAGTATATCCCCACAGGTTTTCTGCTTAATAGAAGATAAATTACAAGAAAATGTGTTGTTCCTTTATGCTGGAAACTCTAACTTTTGTGTTGGTGCTGTGCTGTGACAGTGCTGCAATAAATTTGTGAGGGAAGAAGGAGAATTGAGGTAAGAATTGAATAAGAACTTCTGTGGTTACCACATACCCATTTTCCCTCTTGGTGAAGTCTTGCCCTCATGGTCTCAGAAGTGTTGCAACTAAAGCTGGTTAATTTTTATTTATGAGTGGAATAGCCAGAGCTGGGAGAAGATTTAAAGATGTGTTTACATGTCCATGGCAAAGTATTTAAAACAAGTGAGAAATTCACCCCCAAACAGAGACCCCACCAGTCTTTCTGAATTCCCTGCAGTTTCCCATTTTCACAGTCAGGCATCTCAATATCATTGCAGTCCTGTGTGGAAAACTGAACTTGTTGTGGCAGCCCAGTAAGTGTCATAAAAACTTCATAAACTCCGAAAAAAGCTCCATAAAAAGTGCTTTCAGTTCAAGTCATTCATCTTCCAAACATATTCCATTTCATCTCAGGTATTGCCAAAGGAAAAAAAGTGAATTAGACCTGCCTGAATGTTTACTGAGAATTGGTTATGTAGCAAATATGTTTTGGTTTTTTTACTTGGTTGGTTTGTTTTGGTTTTTTTTGTTTGTTTGTTTTGTATTTTTGTCCCTTAGCTAACAGAAAGAAGCTGTTGAAGAGAAGTTTCCAGGTTGCATCGCTGAAATTCTGAAATGACTGTCAGGCCCAAAGACAAGCAAACAGTTTTGCACAGTATTTACTGCATTAATACAATCCAGCTGATACACAAACATGGAAATCTGTATGCTCTTCAAACCACAGCATAGTAAAATAGCAATTTTCAAAACTCTCACCAATTTCCAGATGTGATTATGCTCCTGCATCTATTATTTCCATTTAGGCTGTAGAAAAAGGGGAAAAGGGAAATTTGAAGCAAGTTTTAAATAATATTGTTGAAATCAGCATGGTGTCAGACTGTTGGTTGCAGTGCAGGGAACGACAAATAAATGTTTCAGTGTTTTGCAGTTTATACTGAATATTCCTGCTCTCCTGTTGCTTTCAGGGCTAGCATGCATAAACACTGCTTTGTGCACTCTGATAGGCCCAAATCAGGTAAAATAATGTTCTATATCAGGTGATTCCAGCAGTATTAGAGTTGCTTTTCCCCAGCACCGTGCACCCAGTTCATTTCAGGGCATGGTGGAAGGACACCAGTGCAAGATAAACCAATGGGGGTTTATTCAGGATGAAATTGAGATGTTAGTGCTTCTTGTTTGCATGAAAATTACCAAGCCATGCAGGCCACAACATTAATGAGATACCAGACTGTGACTGATGGTGCCACTTGAATTCATTTGGCTTCTCTTTGTCCAAACTCCCTGATTTTATCCTCTTGTCCTGCTCTGCAATGGCTGTGCCTAGAACAGGGCCAGAGACAACCTTCGTCCACCAGATCGTGGTTCAAATCTCAGCCAAACCATGTTCATTTATGAAAACCTTTGCTATTTCTGAACTGCGTCATCAGTGCAGGAAATAAAGGCATTTCTTGTTGCTTTGACATCATCTGAGGAAGATGCTGACACAGTCATGTCTGTTATCAACCAGGTGTGGTTCAAAAGAGACAGAATTCATTGAGCAAAAATGTATTGAAATACCCTATTTCGATTATTTTTCCAAGTGGTGATTACATGTTATTGTCTTTGCTCCACCGTAATCTGATTTTGGAGGGAAAAATATGAGTATTCAAATAGCCAGTGGATGAGGCTGTTCTGCAGTCTCACCATCAGTATCTTTTTGTGCATTTGATGTGCACTTTAAAAAAAGAGCTCTTTAACACTGCCTGTCAGATCTTCACAGGTTGGTTCTCTCCTATCCTGGGCAGCGTTTGTAGTGTCCTGCTTGGGAGGGATCCCATGGATGGGTTCAAATAAAGGGAAACTGGCACAGTGTCTCTGAAGTGTCTCTGAGAAGTCCTTTGATACACAGGAAACACAAATCAGACAGTTCAGAGGCACAGCCCAGGAGAAATGAGTTTTTGTTAATAACTTGTGGGGACTTCCTTTGCAAAGGTGGCAGAATAAGATGGTTGGATTACTTCTGGAACTGCCTTAGGATGGATCAATATGTGAGCACTGTTCCCATGACGACTGCAAGGAAAATTCTTGTAATTAATAATAAAAAGAAAATTGATTTTTGTGATGGTGCTGGTTTCAAACCTTAGCTCTCAGGCAACCCTGTAGGAATAAAGCCCTGCAGTGTTTGGTAAGAAAGTCCAGTATTGATTCAGCCTGATAAAATATTTTTCTTTATCTTTTGGGAAGCCTTGCTACATAGATGGTATGAATAAAAGTTTGGTATTTCCAACACGTTGAGGGTCCCAACAGACACAATTCTTTTTTGTTACAGAAACTATATTGTCCCTCTGTCCTGTCTGCTGTTGGACAACGTACATGAACAGAGAGCTGCACATAGAGGCAGAGAAGTATAATTCTCTGTTTTTCTGAGGCTCAGGCTACTGAATAGGTATCATTGTATCTGTGTCTCTTGAGGGGAAACGCCCCCCCCCAAAAAAAAAAACACTGCAAAAACTTCTTGGAGCTGCTTTTTTTTTTTATTTCCTGGTGTGCAGCCTCCTACTGACAGCTGCAGAGAGAAATGCCTTGTGGCCTTTTCATCCCTTCCTCTGGCTCTGTGCTTTTCCTATCAACTGCCCCATAAATATTTTCCTGCAACGGGCACACAGAGGATGCTCCTGGCCCAGGACCTTGTTGGCAGTGAGACACATAATTTGGTGCCTTTGAGGCAGCTGGGGGCTGGGGCTGAATACCAATCTTCCTGCTGAACCTGGGGACTTCTCAGTCCCTCCTGTGCTCAGGTTTCTGCCCATGTGCTCACTGTTTTGTGCGCAGTTCATATTTAGTGCCAGAGTTCATTCTGTGTTGCCAACAGTCCTGTGTTTATCCCTAATCCACACTACGGGTTCCTTTCCTGTCTGCTCCTGTCCTTCCAGACCATCCGGCTCACCTCTGTGTCTCATTATGCAACAAATATCACTGAAATGCTGAACAAAGCCCTTCAGATTTCCAGAGCTTCTCCTTTCCCAAAAGTAGATAAAATTCCCTGTGGTGGGCCTTAAGATTGGATGGAATGGCCACCAAAAAAAAAAAAAATCTCACTTTGTATTAAATTCATCCTGACACCTCCTTCAGGAGGAGGGAAGAAATCCATGTGCATTCCATGTTCATGTTGGCTTATTTGCCATTTAAAAGATTTATTTGGGGTATTTCACAGTAAAACTAAAATAAGTTTCTCTTGTTGTTAGGTAGATGGGGGAGGTGGTGATATAAGGAATTACAATTTCTAAGTAGATGGGGAAGATAAGGACACAAGGAATTACAATTTCCCATTAAAAGAAAAGGTCTCCTGTAAAGCCTGTAAAGAGATGCTTTTGGCATGTATGATCTGGAACTGTAATTACATGAATTTCTGTATTTGGGGATTTGAAAACAGAACGAAGTTAGCCAAAGAGACACCAAGCTGCACTGGTGTATTTAAACGATATAGTCTGAGTTACGGAGACTGATGAAAAAAAAAAGTCTTCGTTAGCCTGAAAATCACAGATCAATTTTTACAGTTCTGTTATCACGTTGCAGGATAATATTGGTTACATCTTAGGGATCTTTAGCCCTGTACCTTGGTTCTTGCAGGGAACATTGCTACAGTTTTTTTTTTTATTTTAAGGAAAAGCATAACTTGCTTATGGGTGGATGTTTAAGTGTTATACAATATGGCTTTAAACTTTTCCTGCAATTAAAGCCTAATCCAGAACACTGAGGCACATTATTAATTTTATGCTTAACTGGAGCATTTTTTCAACAGCCCTATTCATCTACTTAAAACTAAGCACATGCTTAAGTGCATTGTTGAATCAGGGCCAGAGTTGTTATGCTGAAGCAAAAGAAAGAAGAAGGAAAAAAAAAAACCAACAAACCGCAAAAAAAAAAAAAATACATCTAACAGATAATATTGGTATTCCTGGGATTAAAATGTTCATTTCCAGAAGAGGAAGAGCTCTAGCAGCAATTATCTGCAGGCACAGGTGAGGCAGGAATGTGTTTTTCTTAAGAGAAAACTAAAAACCAAAACTTCCGCTTAAACAATTTTTTGGAGGTTTTTTTTCATATTAAGTTCATACGTATGGCTTAAAATTGCTGCTTTTAAGACTTTTTTTGTTGTTGTGGACGGGTCGTGGAACCAGCAGCAGTGGTGGTAAATTATTCATGGAATCCCAGAGTGGTTCAGGTTGGAAAGGACCTTAAACCTCATCCCTTACCATGAGCAGAGACCTCTTCCATTACCCCAGGTTGCTTCAAGCTCTGTCCAACCTGGCCTAGGTGGTGATGAGATGTAGAATAAAACATTGATCACCAATATTTGTAGGAGCTGAGCAGAGTCTGGCTCAGGAGGAGCAGGATTCCTATGTGGAAACCTGGAGGTGATGCTGAAAATCAACCCACTTCAAATAAACGGGCAGTCTGCGAAAGGAGGGCTGTCCCTCAGCGAACAGATGTTGCATTTTTTTTTGCTTTTCCTCCCTTTTTGTCCCTGACTTGAGCAGAACACCTACAGCGGTCCCCAACACTGCTGTAGGGGTACCCCAGCTGTAAAGTTGAGTAGGTGTTAAAGTGCTTTGTAACATCAGGGAGCCTGGGCAACAAGAGGAAGAGGCTATTGTGTTGTAAACAGTGCAGTTGCTATGGAAACTGCTGATTCGCAGAAAAATGGAAGGAGAGGAGGAAAGAAACTAGAATTATTTTTTTTCCCTTTCCTAAATATTTAAATTGTATCTGTGATTAGTGACCATGCTTCCTGTATTTGTTTAGGTAACGTGGTGGGCAAATACGGTTGTTTGGAAGGTGCCAGGAATCCCTATGTGTTGTTGCATGCCTCATCCGTGAGGCAAGGATGCTTGTACTCAACAATTATCTACTGAAAACAGTTGACCTCATGCTCGTGTATCCTGAGCTATTCTGCAGATCGCCACGGTTCTCATACACAGCAATGTATGTTGTCTAATGATTTGTTAGCTTTCCACTTCTTGGCCCGAATTTGGCTGTAAAACCACAGTCCTGCTAATTACAAAGAATCCATGTCTGTGTTTTCTTTACTTTGCCATGGGGGGGGGGGGAAAATTGAATGTTAGGGAGAGGAGTCAGGGTTTTTTCTTTCTTTTTCTTTCTTTTTTTTTTTTTCATATAAAATGTTAAGTGACCTGTGGCAATTTCCAAAGTATTTCAGTGTGTTCTCTGATGTTTAAATTAAACTTTACATCATTTGTTATAGTGACACCTGCTGCCCTTGTAATGGTTAAGTGTATGTGAGTACACAGAACCTAGTTTTCAAAAAAATTTATAACTCCACTGTAAAGATTTTATTCTGTGCTGAAACTTGGCACACAGGCTTTTTGACTAGGAACAAATTATTCTTTTAAAAAATGTGTTGGGGAGAAGTTGGTTATTCACAAGAGCTTACTGTGCAGTAAAAGCAAGCTGATTTTACTGACACATTTATCTGTTTGTGCCTCTGAAACTTGGAATATGAGGTTGAAATAGTGCAGTTGTCCACTTTTTCTGTCTTTAAATCCTAATTCAGGCTACTGCTTAGGTCCCTGCTGGAAATGGACTTGATTTTCTTTTCTTACTTTTCTTCTGAATATTTCTCCCTGCCACAGACAAACTGACAAAAGATTGCACCGCAAGAGAGCCCAGATGGTTTTCAGCCAGAGAAGAGGCATTCCTGGATGAAATCTTGGAAAATTCCTCTAAGGCTGTCCCAGTTTCTAGGTCTTTCAAACCTGCTGCTTGTGGAAACAGCAACAGGTGCTGTCCTTTCATGTTAAGGCTGGCACTTTTTTTTTTTCTTTTCTTTAATAAATATTTCCCCCAGTACTGAAACACCTGGGAAGGTAATCACTGCTGATAGGTACGTTTGTTATATGTGGCATTTTAACCTTTTCTAAAATGGCTGTGTTTGCTGGAATCACCTTCAACATGTCTTTCACAAAATTCCCTTGCACGCCAACCTTATTGTCTTTCTGGTTGCTTTTTACTAGGAATAGTAATGCAAATAAAAATTGCTTGTGCTTTTTGTTTTGGGTAATCGTGTGAATACAAGAATTTTTTTTTTTCCTAAAGCAGCTCTGTATTAGTTTATCTGCACAGTGCCAGGAAACAAAACCTGAAGCAAACACATGGAGGGTACAAGCATTGTATCAATGTGTAGAAAATGAAGTAAATTGAATTTGTGCAATCAAGGCAGTAGAGTGGAACTGCACTCCTGAAATAAGCTGCCTGCATCCAGTAAAATGTGCCCTTTCCCTTTACATTTTGCTGATTCACCCAAGTTTCCCTTGTGCCCGTGAAGACTATCCTGAATTCTTGGTGGTGTTCTGTGAATTATTGTTTTTGTCCTGCTGCTGAGGAGACGGGTGTTAATGAACAATAAATGAAATAGCAATAGTGATGGAGGTATTGCAAATCCTCCAGCTGCATCTTAGGGATGAGAAATGGGAAGGAGTTGGAGGATCACCTGCAGGTTGGGTGTGAGGATGGAGTGGGGCCTGTGGCTGCATCCCCAGGGTGACCATGCGGATCCTGGCAGGACAAAGATTATCCCAGAGATTATCTCAGAGCTACCTCTCATCCCTGAGTGTGGCTGGCATTAATATGCAGCTCTGTCCCCGTGGTAATTCAGTAACCAGCAGCAGCACCAGCCCTGGTGACTGTTTATCCAGAGTCTAGACATTTTATACGAGGTTAAGGGCTCTGTTCTCTGTTTTATAAGGGAGGCAAACACAGCTTTTTTTATTTTTTTTCCCCTGGTCTTGTGGTGGCATGACGGGTGCTTTGGCTGTGTGCTGTGCTTGCCAAAACAATCTCCAAAATCAACAGCCTGCTGACTTTCTGGTTTGGGAAACCTGGCACAAGTGTGCCTTCATCCACCTGAGGAAGGGGAGAGTGAGAACACACCTTGCACCAGGGGCTCAGCATCACCACGGAGACTTCAGCAGATACAATCTGCCATCCAAAAGCATCAAGGGGTTGGATGGAATGGTTTCTTTATGGCCTTTAAGAGGAATAATTTCCTGCTTTGGTCTGAAGTTTTTTAGGGGGACTCTAGTTCAGGTAGAGAGGGAATATGGTAAAATGCTTCAAGTAAAAAGCCTGTTGGAAAACAATACAGGTGGAAGTGAAGGATCTGCCATTTCCATTGCTCTGGAGAAAGGCTTGCAGAAAAATTTATCAGAGAGTTTCCTGAGTTAAAAACTGGTATATTTTCAAAAAAAGCCTTCTGGGCTAAGTGGTAGGTGAATCCCGGTGGGTGCTGATTGTGTCCAACCAAAAACAAACATGTGAACACAGATTTAACCCCCAAATCTGTGCCTAATTCCTCAGAGTTCTGTGGTAAGTGATTTATTGGACCTGGTCCAAGAGTGCAGCCTTTTGGAAGAATAAACCTTGCCAGCCAATTTAATGCCTGCTTTAACAACTTATCTGGGCTGGTTTCCTTCCTTTGTGTGCCCCGTGCTCATCATTCCCCTCGGGCCTGTGCTCTGTGTCATAAACCCAGCAGCCGTGAGCTGTGAGTCCCCCAGGGCACCGTGGTGGCAATGGAGGATGCACACCATCATCTGCCGTGGTTTAAAGGTGTTAAAGACTGCAGAAACATGTTCCACTCCTTAGTGTTGCAGAGCTTTAGAAATGACACCCATTAAAGTCAAGTGTAGGAAATGCTGGGCAGTGAAAACACAAGGCCTTTTTTGTTCGTTTTGTTTTTTTTCTGAATGATTAATACCCGAGCTGCCTGAAGTCACCAAACCTCATTTCATTCAGTGTTGAACAATCCCCTGCACCAGGCCTGGCTGGGCAGCCAATAATTCAGTGGGACAGTGTTTATACAGCAAAAATCGGTGTAAAATACACAGGCAGAGCTGCAAACTGTTCTGAGTTTCTGTTTACATTCAATACACAAACAGCAGAGTGGCTTGGGCCATGTCTTGTGTGTGCAACACACACGTTGCAGGGCCCAGCTCTTGTGTGTACACAGCCCACACATAAATATTTTCCATTCTTGTATCCAGTCAGCAGGGCTTTGTTGAAAATCAAGTGCCCATGACCACAGGGCGTGTTGATGTGAAGTTTATGTGACAACAGTAATGGGGCACGTTTCCCCATCACAGATAAGGATACTTAATATTTATACAGCGCTTCCCACTTTAAAAGCATTTTGGGAGCATTAATTAGCATGAGCCCATCAAGGGGAAAATAATCTGAGACACGGATTCCTGAGGGTGAGGGGAGGCTTGGGAAGCAGCAAAGCCAAAAGGGACTTAAAAAGTAGTAACTGACAGCAAATTAGGCATGAATTTGGAATGCTGATTTGACAGCAATAAAGACCAATTCAGTTTTGGTGTAATAAGCAGAGGTCTCCTGTGGCTGGGGATGCTGAGCTCTCGTTAGCACAGAGATATTGACAGCTGGAGGGATGGAGGGAGGAACACGGTGCTCAGGAAAGGTATTTGGATTTATGAGGGATGGGTTTAGGTTAAATACATGTGGGCTGGCTGCAGGACAACAAAGGAAACATTTGATAAGGCTTGAGGAGTATCAGCACGGAGCAGAGAGTGTAATATGAGAAATGGGATTAGGAAAGATGACTTGAAATGAGAAAGAGCTTTTGGACAATATATTAAGAAATTGTCAGTTGTATTTATTGGCTTGCAAAATAGTGTTTCCAGAGGAAAAAATGAAGCAGCATCTCTGGCTGAATTTAACAGTATGCAGAGTTCCGGGGAAAATAGATCCGTTTAGAAAACGCCACAGCTTGTTTCTCTTCACAGTCCTTTGTAATACAAATAAAAACCCCCTCATCTAATTCTGTACTCTGGAAAACAAATGTAAATAGAGAAATTAATTACTTTGTGCATGCAAGAATACTAGTGCAGCTCTAGATCTGTGCACAGGTAGGTGTGGAAGCAGTGAATTCTGGCAAATTGCTCTCAGCAGTCAAGGCATCCTGACTCCTTGTCAAGCATCTTGTTTCCTCAGGAGTTATTTAAATAGATAAAAGGCATATTTTCCACTGGCATCACCTCATTTTCCCCGTGCCTCTTGCAATCAGGCTTTAATGTTCTGAGATGAGCTGAGCTGAACACGCTGGAAGTTGGGATTTCGTTAAAGGTGCCACAGCAACCAGTTCCAGGGATATTTACTTTGCTGAGTGATGTCCCCAGCCACTTTAAGGGGCAGCTTCAGCGGGAGTGACCTGCTCTGATGGAAAAGATCATCATCGCCCTGTTTCCAGTGCACAGTTCATGTGCAGGGAGGATACGTGCTAAGGGACTCTTTTAGTCTCAACCGCAGCATCTCTGTAGGACAGCACAGCCAAGCGTATTTTGCAAAGAAGACCATTTATTTCTTTGAATTTGAGCATTCTGTTTAATTAGTTATTCAGATTTTTAGTCATATCTGGGCTGTGACCTGCTGTGGGGTCACGTTTTCAGCTCTTGAGAGTTGTATAAGAGGATTTGGGCTCCGGAGCATCTCTGTGCCGGGCAGAGCCTGCGGGAGCTGGGCCCGCTCGGGCCGGAGCAGGGAACGGCCAGAGGGGATCCCAGCAATCCCTACAAACATCTCCCAGGGCTGCCACGGGATGGGGCCGGGCTCTGCTCAGGGCTGCCAGGGACAGCACCAGGAGCGCTGGCCAGAAAAGAAACCCCAGCGAGCTGCGGCCCAGCAGGAGGAAGAACTTGTGTCCATGGAGGGGCAGAGCCCTGCAACAGCTGCCCAGGGAGGGCCTGGAGTGTCCCTGTCTGGAGCCATCCCAGCCCCAGCTGGGCACGGTCCTGTGTCACTGCTCCAGGGGACCCTGCCTGGCCAGGGCATGGGCTGGGGAGCTACAGAGGGACCTTCCAGCCCCAAAAATTCTACAATTTGCAGTTCTTTCTGGTATTACCAGCCTTTATCTCTTTGAACCTACAGGTTCCTTCTTACAGGAGTGTTTCTTACAGCAGGATTAGGACAGTCAAGTCAGGACTAGCAGAATGAGATTATCTCCAAAGTATTTTTTTCTTTCCTTCAATGCACAAGATCCCGTTTTGCAGAATTACTGGAAAAAGTCTTGACTTGAAGCAAGTGCTGTAATAAAAGGCTCAGAAGTTTGAGATCTATTAGTGTAAGGGACCCCACTGGCAACACACAAGAACAATAAAGTACTGGAAGAGAAGAAAGAGAAGAAAAGTTTTTTGTCTTTCCAAGACAGAAAAGAACAGGAAAAAAGAATAATAATTTTAAAAACCCCCAAAAAACAAGACTCCAAAAACCAAATCAACCAAAAAAAACCCAAACCAAAACCAAAACAAAACAAAAAGCCCAACTCAGTTGCTGCTGAGACATAGTCTCTTTTGGTTTCCTCAGAACAGGTCTTTTTCCATTCCTCCCCCCAGTAATAGGGCAGGAACATTGCTTGGTGAGATGCTGGAAGGCACAGCCTTGTCAGAATTGTCAGGAGATGCTGCTTTACAGCCATAGTTTGGTGTTGCCCAAGTTCCTTCTGGAAATCTGACTTTGCTGGAAAGCACCCAAAGATTCTTTCCTTTCTGAAGTGCCTTCTATGAAAGCAGTGGCTGGTGGCAGTAGAAAAATTCCATAAATTCACCCATTTCAGCATCACTCCTGCCAGCACGAGTCCGAGTTTGTGCCTTTTCTGCTTCTAGTAACTCTAACAATGCATCAACGGATGTAGAGTGGAAAACAGCAATGGAAACCAAGTGCTGTTTGCAGAGCTGCTTGTGCATTGTGCCACACGCCTCCCCTTGGCTGATTTATTACCCTCACGTTTCTCTCTTGAAGTTAAATTAAGTCATTATCTTCCAAGTGAGGGGGGTTCTTTCAGTGTAAAATGTTATTTCTTCTCTAATGCCTGTGGTTAAATGCACAAGAAATTTAATGGTGGGTTTGACATAGCAGTGAATTCTTTACAGTGGTTTGACAATCCCTAATAGATCCTGTAGCAGTTTTCATTTACTTAATTATAAAATCCATTACAAATACTTTTCATTAGCTAGGAAAATATATGCTCTATGGTTGATTTCCAGGGTTTAAGGCTTTAGGGACAGGAGTTAAATTTTCAAAACTTTTCCTAATTTTCTTTCCTAATACCCTAAAGAAAATGCCTTTGTCTCATTACTTGGCTAATTTCCCTGAAATGCAGAATTGTGGAATGAGGTTTTGTTTAAACAGCTCCAGACTATGTATTGTGTTAATGCGGAAGATTTTAGGAGGAGTAAACTGTGTTCCAGTAAAAACACAGCAATAAAATTTGCAACCTACGACTCCTCTTTGATCACTTAGATTCTTTGGGATTTGATTCCCAGCATTGCAAATTGTGTCAGTAATTGATAGTTCATTGTGCTGCCATATAATTCATGGGGGGGTTTTTTGGTTTTTTTGGGGTTTCTTTTTTTTTCTTTTTTTTTCTTTTTTTTTTTTTTTGCAAAACCACAGCAGAGGCAAGACTGCCTCCTGGCCAGGGTGAAAGGACTGATTAGGCAACAGGAACTTGGATCCCTGAACTGCTTCTTCATGCTAGGCTCTCACTCTCTTGGCAGGGCCTGAGTTTCTAACCCTGGCTCAGCTGTTTGTGCACAGACAGAGCAGGGCTGTGATGTGGAAAGCAGCATCAAAGGGGAGGACAGTGGGGGAAGGCAGCAGTGGTTGTGGGCAGGAATTAATCCCTGACATGCATCAGTTAAAAAAAACAACAAAAAAGCAACAAAACAGATCAAGCCATAAGAAATTAAACCATCGTGGCGCCTTTATGGAAAATTAACTAATCCAACCAAGCTACAAGTGCAATCTGTCATTATTTCAGTGATAATCCCCTCAATTAAAAATAGGCATTGATTACCACACCATCAGTGCAATGAGACACTGTTGGCTGCTCTAAGGAAATAGTTATGTCTGTAGAATAAGGTTTTTTGGATTTTTCTTGTGGGGGAAATCTGCCATAGTCTCATTAAAGTATTATTCCACAGAGCTGTAGACAAAGAAAGAGCTTGTGGTTCAGATCAAATCTTGTAAATCCCAACCTGGAATTACTCATCATTAGCTGTGTTAGTGAGTGTCATTTTCCAAAATCAATTCTGTCATTTCAGATTATTTTCTGTGCGCTGTATGTCACAAGTGTTTATCTTGATAGAAAGCAAGATACGCTTCCCTCTGTTCCAAAATTAACTGTTGGAGTTGAAAAATAGCATGTAAGGATGGATTGCTATGACAAACGCATGTGAAGTTATTTTTCCATGCCTTTTGTTGAGGTAACTGTAGACCTGTTGGAAATTTCCATTAAACCTGAAGCTATGGCTGTCCAGATCAGAGGACTTGCCTCAATTTATATTCATGAAATACCCCTTTGACACCCAAGAGTTTAGAGAAAGGCATGTTTGATCATTTGGTTTTAAGCGATGCTTTTATTAAGTTTCTATCAGCACAGAAATTCAAGCCTAAGTGATCAATGTACAGAAACAACTCTGTTTAAGAAAAGGATTGTCTTGAGAAAATGCTCTTTTCTCACCTTGCTGTTATTGGTTTAATATTTACCCCTAGACTGTTTTTAGTGTATTCACATAGAAACAGGAGTTCAGCTGTGTGACAGAAACTGGAAAAGCTGGGAATAAACACTGTCCTCTCCCAGGACTCTTCTGTTCCCCTCGCTGACAAAAGCTCTTCAAAACCAAATTTAGGTTGCTGCTTAATATCTGTATATTTTGCCTGGCAAACATATAAACTGAATGCCTGCCTTTCCATCATGAGTTAGACAAATCCCAAAAGCCAGCAGTACATCTGGTGTATTTTAAAAGGGAAATATCAATGTCATCTTCCTGTGGTGGGGAGGACACTTTTAAAAGCTCAGATACAAAGGAGACTATAATCTGCATTTCAGATGCAGGGTGTTGCAGTATTCATTCATATTGGATGTAAAATGCTGAACATGGCCTTACATTTTGTAAGGCTTTTTTTTTTTTTTTCACCACGTCTCTTCCCAAAACTCTGTGATTTAAGTCCAAGGGAGACCCGATGACTCCCTGGCAGTGTGTGTGGTTTAGTCTCTGAAACAGTCACATCTAAGACAGAGCAGATCAGCACTGGTGGCAGGAACATTGCACAACAAATTTCAGGAAGGGCAGTGGGGGTTGCTAAGCATTTTATCTGTTGGGAGTAGGAAAAATGCTGTATGTGGATGAGTGTAATTAGGTCATTGGTTTATGTGCCCAAAGCCCTAGTTTCCCAATGTTTCTTAGAATTAATGAGGATGTATATTTCATGTGTATCTTTGATTTGGCTGAAAAGCATAGCCTAGCAATCCCCTGCTGCCTGTACATAATTGTATGTATATATTTATGTACAGAGCTTCACAGATATTGATTATTCCAAGGAGGATTGGCAGGAACATCTCCTCCTCAACATCCTCCAATTTCAGATACAGTTTGATTGCCAGGCCCTGGAACACCTCTGGCAGAACAGAACTCCCTGAATATCTGTTATTTGAGGGACAAGCTTAGGGGTCTGTGTGCCACAGTTATTCCCTTGGATTTCTCATGGAGTTGGTGCAGGAGGTGATGAGTGCCTGAGCCCAGGGGCTGCAAGAGTAGCAGGCAGCCACATAGCAAACTGACTTCAAGATGTGTTGGGGGAAAAAAAAATATTGTTTCCAAATCTCGTGTTTAAGTCTGCTTTATTTTTCCCTTGGATGGTAGGGTTGGAATCTGGCCTTGCAAAATAGCCATTAACACAGCATGCTTTACTTATTTATGCTTTTTGCATTAACAACAGCCTTACCAAAACTCTTTCTATAATTTTTCCTGGTGGTAGAACCTCAGGGATGGCAGACCTGGTAGGGGGAAGAACCTTTTCAGCTGCAGCTGGGGAAGGGAATATGTGAGAGGAAGGGTCCTGGAGTCCCCAGGTCAGTGGAGGAGGTGTCTGGGGTGACCTTGAGGAGGACCCGTGCTGGAGCAGTTCCTGAAGGACTGGCCCCATGGAAAAAGGGAGGAGTTCCTGAAGGACTGACCCCATGGGAAAAGGGAGGAGTTTCTGAAGGACTGACCCCATGGGAAAAGGGATCCACACTGGGGCAGGAAAGGAATGTGAGCAAACCAACCCCTGAGGACAAGGGAGCAGCAGATTCCACCTGTGATGTCCCTGCCCTGCCCAGCTGAGGATTGAGGTGACAGGGCAGTTTGATGGGCTGTCCAGCCAGGATCTGCCCACAGCATTCTTGTTTCCACATTGCTTTTTCTTTTTTTGTTTCCTTTTTTCTCCCCCCCTCACCTCAGAAGATTCTCTGCATTTCCTATTGCACAAAGAAGCACTTGTGAGCACATCAAGCCAGCAAAGCCTTCAGTGGCCCTGGAACTCACTTCTGCATTAAGGGAGCTCATGTTTGGAAAGGGCAACAATACATCATCCCCTGGAGGTTCTGCTGGAGTGTGGTGTACTTAACCTTTTGGAAAAGCCACTCCTGCCACCCAAAAGCTGCCTGTGCTGTACCTGGCTGGGCTCCAGCGCCTCCCAGTCTGGACCCACACTGGGTTCCTGCCAGGGAGCTACTGTGCTGCTGCTCTGTCAGTGCAGCACTTGGGGTTTGCCACTGAGATGTGCCAGGTGGGATGAGGGTGGGAGCCATAAATAAAAGACACAGAGAGGCACAGGGGGAGAATGGGTGTTTTTGGCTCTGTTTTGGGACAGGCAGTCCAGGCGCACCTGAGCAGTGTGACCACGCCAAGCCTGTGCCAGGAACAGCTTTGTGACACCTGCTCACCCCTCCCTGGCTGCCACCTCCACCCTGCCAGTAACAGCCTCTCCAGAAATGGGATTTTTGTCCAAACTTGCATTGCTCTGAGTGGTCCTCAGGAGTACCGTGCCTTTCCCTCACCCAGCTTTGTAACACTTCCATTTTTGTTCATTCTGCAGGTATTTAATCATCATTAAGGCTTTTTTAGCAGCATCAGCTTCGAGCTGTGTGCAGGCCAGTCAGCCCTGGCGAGGCAGGATGGTGTCTGTGAGGGAATTTGAATCATCTGGGCTTTTTGCTTTGAGGAGAAGTGTCTGTGGGTTCATTATTCCCTTTATTGATTTAATTCTAGCTGTTCACCTTATATTGATCTGGGCTAGTCACCAGAGACAATTTCACTGGAGTTTTTGTCTTTTCAGGCAACTGTTGGAAAGAAAAAAAAACGAAAAAACAAAAACCCAACACTTTTGAATTAAGCATCATCTGCTCGAAGAGTTTTCTAGGAATGTCTGGTTTTATCACACTCCTGTTGCCTAATTTGTGATTGCTGACACGTAATAGACACACAGCAGTGCTGAAGATGAATGACTCTGTGTGATAAAGCAGTAACTTCCCCTGCCCCTGCCCTCGAGGCTTCATTCTCCTTTTTTTGATCCAAACTTCAAAAGGATTGTCCTGGATGTTTATGCTATCCCATTTTTCATTTCCCCCCATGCAAAAAGGGGGACAGCTGGTTTCATCCCCTCTTGTTATTTGAAAGCAGCACTAGAGAAATCTTACAGGAGGTATTTCCTTCCATGATTTTCTGCTGTTTAAAGCCTTGAGGAGAAGTGTGTGGTGTCGATAAGCTTCCAGTCCACTTCCAAACCTTCTAAATCTGCTGATTTTTGTAGTGCTGCATTCAGGCCTTACACGAGGAGAAACACCATACTACATGAATTCTGCCTGGGAGCATCAGCATTGCTTACTGCCCTAGTTTTGTACAGCTTTAGTAATCAAATAAGAGTGTTTTTTTTTCCTTTACATCTTATCTTCCAGCTCTTTTTCTGCCTGTTGAGCTCCTGCTGTTAAGAAGAGTCAGTTAAATGTGCCTGTCTGGTCATCAAACTGTTGTGAGGGAGGGGCAGGAGTAGTTCAGGTTTGAGCAGCCTCCCTTTCTGTAGGTGCAGGAATCAGGAGCAACTCCTCTGAAATTTCCCTCACCTCACCAAGGGCCTCGAGGCAGTTGTCATGTCTTTTCACCAGTAACATCAAAATTACTCTTCAAATTTATAATTTTATTGGTGGTTTATGGAGTGTTGTGGTGTTCTGCAGTTAAGTGCTCTGATTCCTTGCTCTCCCAACAGAAAACAGCTTGCAGTCTTTTCCTTCTAGGACAGGGAGATTGTAGGCTCCAAAGAATTATGTCCAGCTTGAAACTCTGCAGTTTGACAGCACCAAACCCTCCCTGTAATTGTTCTTGTTGGTTCCCACCAGGTTTACAGTGATCTTCTATTGCTCTTGCCTGAATATTTTTAATACAATTAGCAAGACCAAGCATGAAAATGTAGAATGGATTGGAAACCCCGCTGGTAAATTATTTTAAAAGCAATGCTGGTTATTTAACAAGAAGTTAAGCTAAGCTCAAACTGAAAACCTGTGCTTCAGATAAATTCTGAATATTTTTCATCCCTAATGATATCAGGAATGTCTTTGGTCTGCCAGATTTATTGGCAAGCATTTTTCAAGCAACCATTTTTATTTATAATAGTGCTTTTAAATAAATTTTTAAAAGACTCTTTGAACAACTTTTAAAATTGGTCTTTTAAATTGTTTGCACCACGGTGTGCTATCTGAACTGCCTAATCTGAATATGATATTTTATCCCAGGCTGTGATCTGCTCTTTTAGATGGGAATTCCTATGTCTTGCTCTTTCACCTTCCTTTCATCTCTCTCCTTTGCAATTATACCCATTTCAGGGAGAATCAGGATTCAGAAAGCTCAAACTGTCACAGTCTTAATTAACAGCAGACAGTGACTTCCCTGTGCTTTTGGACCATGAACTTGCTATGGATTCTAATTTCTTTTCCTCTGGAAGGAAAAAAATAGAGGCATCAGGTGAGGAGGTGCACTTGTAAAATATGCATTATTCTTTCCCTTTTTTTCCAATGCCACAAGGTGGATAAAACCACCTGGGTTTCCACTGAGTGGACCTGTTACCAGTGCCTCGAGATCCATGTGCAGCTCCATTTTCAGAGGCATTTCTTGTTTTACCCGGGCAGCAGCACCTATTTCAAATGTGAGCCACGACTTTTCTACTCTAATTGACACCTGCCTTCTCCTAATAAATTCCCAGTTGCCCACCTGCGTGGTGTTCCCTTTTCTCTTAATGCTTTTAATGTAAGATGAAAAATTCCTTTACAGCATTGTTCTGAAACTCAACAAAAAGGCAAGCTATCCACATTTTTCAGTGGTGGTGCAGCACTGGGACCGTTTTCAAGGCTCTCTGAGGATTAAAACTGTATAATGTTTGTGGTTTGGATGCTGCTTTGAACCAGAGCAGCACAAGAAAATTTTCTGGAGATACTTTAGGTTTGTGGCTAATATGTCAGGACTGAAGGTAAAAATCTGGCTTGGGCTAGAGTTGAGACAGCTGTGCAAAGAAATTTACTGTACATTTGTATCTAATCAGATTTTTCACATTTTTATTGTATTCTTTGCTTTCTGCTGTGGTTTTTCTGTTCCTATACACTATGTGTGGAGTGTCTTCAAGGCTCTGAGAAGTTTCCATGGCCTTGGGGGGGACAGAGGGCCACTCTGTGGAAGAGAAATGCCCTGAAAATTGCTGAGCACACCAAAGACAACCCGGGAAGCCTCCAAGCTGCCAAGGGAGAGCACCTGGACAAGGGGCTGTGGGCAGCACTGACCCAAGGACAGCTGTTCTCACCTTGTGGACAGCTGGTGGGTCATCCCCTCATTTCCTTTTTTTTCCCAGCCTGTCTGACACAGCCTTTTCCTTCCTTGCAGGAAGGTGCTGATTCCACCTCAGCACAACCCAAAATTACTGTTTTTTCAGCAAACACCAGGTGTGAAATGGAACCTGCAGGTGTCCAGTGCAGGTGCTGGGCAGGCTGGAAGGGCAGAGTGGCTCTGGGACACCAGTGTCACATCTCCCTGTGGTTGTATGTGGGTTAATTCTCCTGGTGGGCCTCATAATCCAGCCTCAAATGCCTAAGGTCTATCCAAGATCTGTCTTAATTTCCTGGTTCAGTGTCTCTGAAAGCCTAGAGAAGAAGCATCTGGTGGAGGGGACATGAGGCGCGTGGGCTTCCTGAAGCTGGGCCTTGGTCTGTGGCAAGGTGGAAATCAGAAATTTCTGTTTAAAATTTCACCATGTTATCTTGTGCCTGGTAGCTCCATTGGTTTTCTTGGTTCCTTTCCCAAAAGCACACGTGTGGCTTCCTGATGAAGAGGTTGGTGGCCTCTCTGGGCTCCTCTCCTTCCCTCTTTGAGGGTGGATTGATGTCTCAGTTTGGGTGTCACTGGATTCTGTGATTGGCCTTTTATAGGAATAAAGGTAAAGTGGGTCATTAAGAAGAAAGCCCCTCCTTTTATAGTAATTTTTACAAAAGGAACACACAAGGGCCAGCCCATCCTTTTGTTTAGCTGGGCTTTTGTGGTTTATTTGGAGATGGTGCCACCTTTCCAACCTTTCTTAAAAATCTCATTCTCCAGACCCTTTTTCAGCACTTACCTAACAAGTCATGAACTTGTTTGTTTGGTCTGAATATGTTCTGTCCCCTTCTTTTTGGTTTTTGGGGCTTTTTTCCCCCCCTCCTCTGTGTTTGAACAGGTTTCAGCTTTCACAGGTGTCACTGTAGGCGATTGTTTGATCTTAATTATCAAAGCTTTGATCTCATGTCAGAAAAGTATGAATGAATTCAGAACAGTGGCTGGGGAAGGGTCAAGAGGAACACAGGGAGAGGTTGAATGAGAGTTAAGGGGCAGCAGAGAGGAAAGCACAGTTCTGGCTTCTGAAAACAATTTTATATTCAGTAGAAACCTATTTGGTGGGCGGGGGGGGGAAAGCTTGCTATACTTTATCTGCTCTACCTTAGCTTGTAAATTGAATCCTGCTCCCAGATTTATTAAGAACTTGCTGCTGCTGTATATTTCTAAGTGCATTTTGTCATTAGGAAGCACCTACATGAGTGATACCTACATGCTCTACTGATCTGAAGTGGTTTTCTGCAATAAGCTGATTAAAGTGAATGATCCAAAACCTGCTGAGCAGATCTGTGGATAATAGGTAATCTGGGCAGTAATGGGCTCCTGATGGTGCCCAGGTGTATGTGTACAAATTGTTCAGCAGGGACAAGGAATGTGCTTAATTCAGTCACAAGAGGTTTTAAGAAACCATTTTTTGGGTGGAGTCCATGTGTTCTCCTAAATCAGAGTACCTCGGTCTGGTATTGAGAGGGAAATCATTATGTAGGTGCTTTTTTCTTTCAGAATAATTTAAATGTTATTAATTTGTGAACTAGGGAGTTTTATTCTTCAGCAGAGGGTGGACCCCAGAGAGCTGGAGGCTGAGCCTGAGCCTGAGATTCAGAAGACTCTGCAAGCACAGACTTAACTTTAACTCCTCTATTTCTCCAGTTAAATTCCCTTTTGTTATTTGTTCTAGCAGGGCCTTCGGTTGTAGCTGCCATGTGCAGTCACCAGATTTTGGGATGGAAAACATCAAAACATTCAACATCCAAAACCCCATCCCTCCACACTCCACCTCGACCAGGGATGCAGACAGAGGAACACCAGGACACACATTCCCTACACATGAAATCAATCCAGAGGATTTTATTTGTCCTCTGAGGTCTCTGTGATCACCCTGCAGGGTAGGAAAGGGTTAGGAAGACCCAGCAGCCCCAGAATCTGACAGCCTGGAGCAGGATTATGGCACAGTTTAACCAGTTCTGGTGTTACATAAACGTATATGTGATAAATAGTGCTTTGTGACTATGAGAAATGTCTCCCAGCATTTGCCAATAGATTTGCAGTGCACTGGATTTATGAAAGGCCTTGACAAAATTCCTAAACAAACTAAGTTTTTTCTCCACTCTGTGCTTTTGTAGCTGTGATTAAGAGGTTTGTGTTTTTCCCCCAGTGAAGGCAGTGGTGCTGGTGTGTTCCTCGAAGTGCATGTGGTGGTTTATTTAAGCAGGAAGGAGTTTAAGTGGAAATGAGCCACAGAAATGTGTGCCACTTGTCTAAAGCAAACATGGTTTAGGCTTTTCCCTTGTAAGTGACATCTATTATTACATTTTTAAGTAGATCTTTGTTAGTAAGCATCTGTAAGCGTGTTTGATCAGATGGAAGGATCCAAGGCTGTATTTATATTGCTAAACCAGAATGTTCTCTTGACATAAGGACCTGCACCAATGCCAGCTGAAGTTAATTGAGTATTTGCAACTCAAAGGATACCAGCCCCTTAAGAAAAGTTTCTGTTTTGTAGGACTGAATAAATGGAGTGGATGAACAGAATGTTGAGAACTGATCTACACCAGTTATTATATCAACTATTAGAACTGATGTACTTAAGAAATAAATATGAGCATCTTCTCAATATAGAAGATTTGTTTGCTCTTCCTGCAATCAGTGTGTGAATTTATAGGAGATTTGAGGTTCACTTTCCTCCCTCAGGAGGATTCCAAGGAAATGTAAGCTAAAAAATCCCACACAACTTTTTACAAGCATAAAACAAAATCAACCCACACTTGGAGGGAATGACAAGCATCACTTGCAGGAGCTGAAGACAGTATTTAAAATCTCCCTGAGTTTGGAAGCTTTAAGTTGTGTTTCATTGAGGGAATTCCAGGCTTACTCTGCAGTGCAGAGGTGGTGATGGATGCAGGTGCAGTTGCAGGCTGGCCTCCCGCCAGAGGTGGAAGCTTATTGAGGAACATTTGATTCCCAGGTTGAACATTAACTTTGTGGTGGCTGCAAAGAATGAAGAAAATATTCTTCATTAACTGTGAAATTGAACAAGCTGATTACTTATTATTATTGTTGTTGCTGCTGTTATCATTGTCTGTCTGGTGACCTCAACTGAGACTGGATTTGCTCAACACACACTGAGCACAGGGAAATGCCATGCATGGATGTCTCAGGAATCATTCTGTTCAGCTGTTTCCGAGTATTTTTCTCTAGTTTCTATGGATTTGTCTTGTGGCCAGGTATGAATTGGGCTGTGATGATCTCTGACACCACTACTCTCTTCAGATGACTGAAATAAACAGGAAAAAAAATCTCATTTTCTTCACTAACTTAAGGAAAAGTCCCTCAGCTCTAATTTCAAGTCATGAAGTTGACTGTGCCCAGCAAGTTCTTCAAGACTTGCAGGGATTCTCATTTTGCAAGATCATTTAGAAATATATGGGCCTGCTTTCATATAATTTCTAGGAATAAATGCCAGCAAATCTGTATCTGGAAGCTGAACACCCTTACTACTGCCAAAAAAGTAAAACATTTTATTTTGCTTTTCCATTCTACATTGAATTAAAAAGAAAAATGCTTCTATAATTTGCCTTATATTATAGTCACTCTAGCATATCTCTGAGGGGGAATACCATCACACTTTTATTCACATGTAGCTTCCATTTTAGCCTGCCCTCAATATTTTTAATATTCCACTTTAAAGAGCTCAGTCTGCATGGGGTGTTCTCAATGCATCACTTAATGTGAGAGGCTTTTCCCCCCTCCTTTAGTCAGGGTTTGAGGGGCTTCAAAAATTTGAGGTTCTTGTGCTAATGCTGTAATAATTCTCTGTCTACTAGCTGCTACTGACACCTATTTTTATGACACCAAAGGAAGTGTGTATCAGATTTTTATAGTCTGTTTTTATCTACTCATGGTATTAAGATTCAGATCCAAATGAAGCAGGGAACCATTGAAACAAGCTGTGGAAAGATGTACACACTGGGAAATTCAGATGGTGAGAGCTGAGACCCCCACTCTTGGTAAAATGCCAGCTTATGGTTGGAACCAATTGTTTGAATTGCTAAAAAAATGAGGGAAATGACGTAGTGGTTCAAGGGCACAATCCCGGATTACTCAAGTTTCTTGGGAAACCTTTCCATCCACATTGGTTTGCAAGGGTTTTTCTCTTCCCACATCCCATGGGAGTTGCTCAAGGATAAAAGCTTGGGTAGAGTCATAACCACAGCGTGTTGGGCTGGCTCTGCAGGCAGGGCAAAGTGGAAGGACACTGCAAAAAATAAAGGGTTTTTTGGTACAGCTCTGCAGAATCATCACCCTGCACGGCTCTGAGTGCTGTTGGATAAGAAAAGCCTTGCGTGTCTCCTGCTCCTCACAGCTCCTGCTCAGCTCTGGAAAGAAGTACCAAGTCATGTAACCACTTTCTTCCAGATCTGGGGCCAGAATATCAGCTGGTGTAAGTCAGCAGAGCTCCACTGACATTATTAGTGCTCCAGTGATTCACACCAGCTGTGAGTCTGCTCCTCTGTCTTAATTTATGAACTAAATGTCAGGAAATATGAAATGATCTCTTATAGTCAGCAGTTCTCCAGATGTGTTAATGGAGTTTAAGTTTACCAAAAGGCAGGACTTCAAAAAGAGACCCAACAGAAGAATAAACTTTCAGGAAGAAAGCCTTACTTACAGGCTTCTTGGCAGGAGAAGGGCTGTGCAACTCGCTGCAATTTAAAGAAATTAACTCAGTTATGCATCAGGATATGGTAATGCAGCCTCTTGGAGAAGCCCAGACCCAAAATAATTTCACAGCACAAAGTGGGCTGCTGGCATTCAGTAACTGCCATGCAAATGGGAATCGCCAAATCTTAAAACCAGAATTAAGTTGCTGGTGAGCTTTGTGTGAAGGGCCTGGTGCCTGCACTCTGCAAGTGGTGTTGGGTTTGTTCAAATTCCAGTGCTTTTTATTCAGATTCTCCAGCTTTTGGAGATCAAACAAGGACCATGTTGTGACAAGGACACAGAAGCTTAATGGTTCTCACTGTGCAATGTGAAAACTCAACAGTGGCTTGGCTTGAAGATGTGATCTCATGGATGGTGTTGAAAACTGTTATTTTAGCCAGCCAGGGTGGAATGGTTGTTGACGTTGCTTAAGCCCTGTCAGGCTTCCTTGTCCAAATCAGAAAACTCTGGAATAGCGGAAACCTCCTGGCCAACAAATGTGTGGTCTCAGAGGTCTTTTAATTATTTTATGCCTGAATAATGCATGAGCATATGCTCTAAAAAAAAAAATTAAAAATCCATACCTGAAATATCCTGTGGTGGCACAAAGGCCTTCACAGGCCAATTTATTTGCTAATGAGACCTTTCAGAATTAATTTAAATGATCAGTGGGTGGCTCCACAGTCTGTGGTTCACATGTGTTGTTCTCACTGGAGATGGGCACACAAAGGTCAAAGAACAGCACACCTTCAGTGACTGAACTTGATAACCCTCTGCTGGGGCTTGGTGCCTGTATTTTATTTTTAAGTAGGTTGTTTTCTAACCACCAGAGCAGTTTGGGATACTCTGAGGTCATTGGTGAAGGGAACAATTCTGGTTTCACAGGTAACCCCGATGATTTTTGGTGAGGCAGATGTCTGTATAGGTGTCACTGCATGCCAAAAGAAATATAAAAAAATGCTTGGGACGATATATTCAGGCCTGAAGAAGAGTGTTTTGAAAAGACTTCTCAGAGAAAGCCCCTTAGACTTTCAGATAAGGTAATTATCATAATCTGAATACAGGGGTTTGCAGAACTGGAGTGGCACACAGAGGAGTGAGGAGACCCATCTGGATGCTGGAGAGCTCTTAGGAAGTGGCAGCATCCAAGACTCAGCATTCCCTGGGCTTTTGCTTGTTGCCCAGGAGCACAAGGGGGAAGAAATGAAACTCAGATTCCCCAGATCCAGGAAACACAGAATGTTCAGAACTCTGAGCTTCTGAGGGTCTGGGGAACCTGAAGTGGAACTCATGCAGTGCCTGGTGTCTTAGGGAGCTCAGTGCCTTGAAATTGCCATGTTTTACAGAGACTTTTGCTCCCTAAAGATTCCTAGCTAGAAGTTAGGGAAAAATCTGGTTCAGAAAATTGCTGAATTTCACCAACTGTGTTGATTTCACCACATGGAGTAGTTGGAGGCAGATGCTTGAATCAGTTTGAAAATTAAGATTTCATTGCCTGCCTCATTTCACTGAGCCCTCACAGGGCACCACTGGAGGGTAGAACTCTTCAGCACTTTTGCCCAGTTCTTCCCAACCTGGGTAATATATTAATTTTTTCACCTTTTTGTCAGGATTGCAGCAGCGGAGAAAAACCTGGACAGGGTAATAAATGCTTGTGAGGCTCCAGCCAGCCCCAAATCCTGCAGTACAGCTCACCAGGTCTGATCCCTGCTGCCCACACCCATTCCCTGCAGCCAAGGAGATCTCATGATCTCATCCCATTCTCAAGGCAGTGACTGATACTGACCTGGAATGCCTGTAATTGATAAATCTCCTCTAAATTCACAGAAAAAAAGGTATCTCTGCTGTATTCAGGAGTGTTTTTGTGGATTCAGCCTAAATATATAAGAGTAATTCCTACAGGGATCAGAAGCTGTTGCAAATTATTTTTTCTTTTTTTTTTTTTTGGAAACACAGGATGCATCATCTTCTCAAGGCACAAGGGCAGAGCTGTCTTTGCTGGAATCATGTCTTGGAGAGAGAGTAGAAATAGGGAACGAGGTCTCTTAGCATGATTTCTGCATGTATGCTGCTCTTCCTAGCTCTCACTGTGGAAATTGTGGGTGAAATGGTAACTCTCAGGATGTTTTAAAAGAATTGTAACAGAACATTTGAAGTGGTGACGTTTATAAACTGAATTTCCCCTGCTTGCTTTGTCATTGCCACCTCAGCAAGTGGTTAGGTCTTACAGAAACCACTTTCCCCTTAGATGTAACCCAAACAAACCCAAAGTGTGTTGGAATTACTGATACCTGTTTGAAAATCTGTCTCACAAGCCTTTGCTTTTTGTTTGCAGGCCTGGCCTGGCCTCGCAGGCAGTGTCGGGGCAGCGATGCCCGGACTGGGATCTGGAGACCCTGGAGAACTCCTGTGAGCCTGAGGACCTCTTCGAGGACATGTAGCCACCTGTGGGCTGGGGAAGGGGGACACTGACTCTCCCAGCAAGGATAAGGTATAAATGAAAAGGCCTGTTTTTATAAAGAGTAAAGCCAAAATCCTCACTCCAAGGCTCCAGCCGCTCCTGTGCTCTGCTTCTCCTGTTCTTGCAGACCCTTGACCTGGTCTGAGAAGGGGTCTAAAAGCTGAGTTTCACCTCTGTGCAGAGCTTTCATCACCTGTGGGTGGGAAGGGAGAGCACTGTGGGTGTGTTTTTGCATCCTCCCAGCCTATGGCTGTGCTCAGGATCAACCATTTCCCAGACACCAGGCACACAGAGATTCCAAATTTCCATGGTATTAAACCTTTCCCAGCTCAACCCAGGCATGGTCTGAATAAATCAGCTTTGGTTGAGGTGCAGCTGAGAGCTTGGAATGGTCTCTTCTGAGTCCAAAAAAATGTCCTTTTACTTTAGGTTCTCCTTTGATACTATGCATCACAAAGTATTCTTGCTTTTGGGAGTAAAGCGCTACTAAAGTTGATATTTTAGCTTTCTGTAGAAACCCACAGTGTTTAAAATTGTCATTTTTGGTACTTCGACTTCTTTCTTAAGGTGATTTCTAAAAAAAAGGAAAAAAACAAAATAAAATGCATTTGAAAAACACATCAGATTTCTCTTTATTTGTTAGGCATTATGAGTCAAGGACACCGGCACCAAAGTGTGTTAATGCCTGAGCTGTCTTGCCCCAAACCCATGCATCCATTTAGGTTTAAGGCTTCACCAAAGACAAAAGTAACATGCATTTACCTGCAGTGGCCAAAATGAAGAGCTCAGCGTGAACCTCAGCTTTCTGCTTTGCAGTTTGAAGAGCCTGAATCCATTCTTGTTTAAGACACAGGGACCCAGTTCTTCCTGCAGAAGGGATCCCACTGAGGTCAGTTGTAGAAATCCTCTGTGCTCTTGGGTTGCAAAGCTCTTTGGTGAAATACCTGGTATTTTTGAAATGGCTCTGATTCTGCCAGAATTCCACCCTATCTTCAGTTAAAAACATCCCTGTATTTGCAAGCTTCATACAAGAACACAAGAATCTGGGGATATTATATTTAAGCATTCCTATCTGAAAAGAACCCCATGGCCACAGTGTTTTAAACCCACAAAGGGCTTTGGGACGGTGTTATAAATCATGTAGCAAAAAATAAGAATGGCCAAAATATTTTGCTTGCTCAAAAGGCTTTGTGCCTGAGAAGTGACAGGGCCACAAAAGAGCCATTCATGCACCCATTCATAGGCAGGGCCTGATTTAAAATCTTCCAGTTCTGATCTGACAATGCCTTCAGCAAAAGCTTGTATATGGTTTCAGTTTTAGAGTGAAAATGTTCCATGACTTAACCCGGAGTGCCAGAGCTTGGCTTGATTGTGCCTGCAGCAGAAAATGGAGGTAAATGGAGCTGAACATCCCAGAAAACTGCCTGCTTTCAGGAAACTGTTGGGTTTCTAACAGTAAAATGTTGCTGTTGTGCAAATAGGAAATGGTACACGCTATTGGCATGTGCAGTAAAGCCCGTCAGAGTGTTTATTCTTGTCTCTCTTTTTTTCTTTTTTTCTTTTTTTCTTTCTTTCTTTTTTTCTTTTTTTTTCCTTGCTGTTTTTGGGGGGTATTTGTTGAGGATTTTTTTTGGTTTATTTGGGATTTCTTTTTGTTTTGTAGGTTTTTTGTTGATTTTTTTTGTTTGTTTTGTTTATTTTATTTTGTTGGGTTTTGGGGTTTTTTGTTTGACTGGGGTTTTTAGTTTTTTTTTTATTTTGGGGCTTTATTTTTTTTGGGTTTTTTAAAAATTTGTTTGTTTTAGGGTTTTTTATTTGTTTTGTTTTGTGGGGGTTTTTTTGGTTGTTTGTGTTTTTGTTTGCTTGTTTTGTTTTATTTTCTGAGGTTTGCAGGGTGAGGCCAGGAGCTGAGCAGAAAATTCCGTGCTGGGGGATGCACCCCTTGGTCCGTGTGAGCTCAGAGGGGCTGTCTGGGGAGGGGGCCATGGAGCAGAGCCAGTTTCCAGTTCCCACCCAGCTGAGGCTGTTGGCACACACGGGCACCTCTCCCCCCTGGAAGCCTCCTGACAACGTGTCAGTGTCCTCAGCCCTGTGGGAAATGGTGCTGAAACCCTCCTTCCTGAAATTTTGTTTATTTATTATTAAAAATGGTGGTTTTTCCAATAAGTTTCCATTTTTCAGTCAACTTCGAAAAGGAAAAACCTTAAAACCTCAGTCTTAAAATCAGTTCAAATATGTGTGGGTCTTTCATCATTGGAGAGCAGAAGGAGTGTTGTAAAAACTGCAGGAAATCAGTGAAACTTCTTCAGGAAGCGCATTTGTCTGTGAGAGAAGTGGGGACATCTTTATCTTTCTCATCTTTATCATCTTTATCATCTTTATCTTTACCTTTATCTTTACCTTTAACTTGATCACCTTTATCTATCTTTATTTTATTATCTTTATCTTATCTCTGCTTTTTCTTTAAACTCATTCCTCCTAGTGCATGGAGACAGACACTATGGTCCAACTGACCAAGACAGGTGATATCTATTTCAAATTAACTCCTCTTCTTTTGGAAGGGAACTCCATGCCAATGCCTCATTATATATATATATATATATATTTATTTTAAAACCTACTGAATTATTATGATACTTGATGTTGCTTGGCTGTCTCTGAGGAAAGCCAAGGTCTTTGCCATCCCTTCACGAATAATTCTGGCTTTAATCCTCACTCCGTTCACCCTCCTCTTTGGCAGATCTACCAGCTGAGACCTGTTTTGTTATGTGAGGGTTCTCTAACTCAGTGTTTATAATGCCATGTTTCGCAGGTGTGCCAGTGAAACTGCCACCGAGGTGTCACGTCACTCAATTGCTTCTCCCCTACCCAAAATGTCAGGAGATATAAATAAAGAAAAATGCCCAGGAGTGGGTTTTTCAAAGCAGGAGCTTAACCAAAGTTGGGAATCACAGATCAAATTTCAAAGAGCCTTTATTAACACCTCTCCTTGATATTGATCTACAAATGGTTTCCCAGGTAATAATTTTTTCACCAGTTTAAACTTCATTTTTTGGGAGAGAAGAGAAAACATGTTGTTGTTTTACAGAAGGAAAAAACATGTTTTCATGAAAGGTTTGGACTCACCTAGAGTTTTATACCTTTAATGTAACTGCTGACACAGATTATATGTTTTCATGCAAAACAATTTGTTATTTGAGGTCTGCGTTTATCTGGCAAACTTTGAAAATCTCAGCTCAAATATATTTATTTTCAAGAGAGGGAGAAGAAAGTTCTGGACCAAAAAAAACCAAAAACCCCCTCAGTTCTTGAGGGAGTGCTGCATAAAGTATTGCCTTTAGGATGATAATGTTGGCTTGATTTTGAGATAACGTTTTTACAATCTGCATCACTGCTTTAAAAACCTTCTCATTGTTATTTCCAAAAGCAGGCACTTGTGTGTGTGTGTCTGTGTGTTCATCAGATTCTCCCTCTCTTTGTGCCTGAGATGTGTAAATGTGATTCTCTGGTAATATTTGGTGTGGTGTAGCTGGCTCTGGCAGCTCCTGCAGTTTGATCCATCAGCCTGGAGGTGCTTGAGGAAAGAAAAAGTCTTTGCATGTGGGGATTCAGGTGCTGATAAATGTTTAAAATGTCTTTTTTTTCTTTGTTTTTTGGGAAAAATAAAATATAAAAATGAATTGAAATAAAATTAAATGAAATAAAATAAAACAAAATTGTCAAAATGGAAGGAAATCAAGGCAATAAAAGCATGACTGAAGGTGGTACATTTGAGCTTCTGAACAATCCTAATTGAAAAAAATGCCCAGGAGAAGGTTACTCTGCTGAGAGAGGATCAGTACCATCAATCCTCCCATCATGGGCTAATACTACTTCCCTACTAAATATTTTCCTGATTTAATTCCCTTCACAAAGTCTGTGCTCTTCTAAATTTCCTCTTGGTGTTTTGTCATCCTCCATCTCACTTTTACTTCCATGTAATGTTGGCCAACCGCTGAATTTTCATCCTTTACTGACCATTAAACCATTTCCCTGCTGTTACAATTACACTCCAGAATCAATTCAGTTCATTAAAGTCATCAGTATTAATCCGCTGCTGTTAGGAAAATTAAACTCTCTGTATTTTTTATAACTAACACTTCTAAGAATGAAAACACTGAGCTGGGGGAAGATTTTTTTCTGGAGATACTTGGGGATGAGTCCTGGAGTCAATCTCATTCAGCATTTTCACCAGTGGGGAAATTTTTTGGCATAATTTGGCATAAAAAGTGGCATAAAAATGAGGAATTGCAGAGAAACCTGTTGAAAATATGGATTTGGGAGGCCTGATCCTGAATTTCATATTGTCCCACTGGTCAAAGGTAACAACAGTAACCAGAAATCACTTTTTTTTTTTTTATTTCCCTGAATCCTAATATAGTCCAAGATGATGCTTGTGCAAGCCCTGGATTAAAAGGATGACCATTCTACCTTAAGGAAACAAGGCTCTATTTGTTTGTTGTTTTGTTTTTGGTTTGTTTTGTTTTTTTTTGGGGGGGGGGGTGGTTATGGCTCTATTTTCCTTGTACAGAAATATTTAACTAAGGAAAGTTTTGCCATCATTCCTGCAGCCTCACAGAGTCACTGCACAGGTGGTTTTGGAAGGGGACTCTGAAAATCACCTCTCTAAAGGTTTTTTTATGTGAGCCTCACTTTTTTGGGAATCAAACCAGGGCTCCTTGCTGGAATCCCCTTCCAATGTAGGAAACAAACACATTAAACCACTTCAATACTGAAGCTGAAAATTGCTGTGCTTATTATCTTCCTCTCACACACAGAGCTGTTGTTCATTTGAGGGAGTCTGAGAGGAATATTTGATGGGAAAATTCCTGTCCAGAGGTAGACATCCACTCTGTGAAGGGCCTGAAGGTACATTTTAAAATACCTGCTTTTATGCAGCCATCACTGTAGTATTCAGTTAATAACCAATGTGTAGCACCCATGCTGCTTTGGGTAAATGGTGTAATACCACATTGTCCTTATTTTCCTGGTTAATTAAATATTACTTTGAGGTCCTGCATCTCATTACTAGTGCATGGTTCTGATTCCCATTGAGAGACCAGGGTTAAGTCCTGGGTTTAATCAATTTCATCACCTACCCCAATTTCCTCATGCAGCCCTTTCTGTCTGAGATGCTGCAAGTTCCTCTTTGGCTTCCAAGGTAGTTGAAAAATTATTTTAAAGCTCTATTTTGACCAAAAGCCAGAGTTCTAAGCAGAAAAGGCTGGAGGCTGTCCTCCAGACTCACATCCATGTAAAACAGAGAAAGGCAATAAAATATATTTACATGACTATTCACAAGCCTATTCACCTCAAGTTTACAAAGACCCTGGGAGAGCTTTTTATACATCAAAGGAAGAAGGAGACAGAGGAGCACAGGAGTTCTTACATTAAATAATCATTATAAATGTATCAAAATGTGAAATACTGTGCCCAAGCTTTTGCATTCTTGCTGTTTAGGAAGGCAAGTAATGACAATATTCTGTGGCAGCATTTCCACACAGTGAGCCTTCTGCTTGGGTCAGGCCTTCCCCATCTCCTCTGCCCAGGGAACTGCAGTGTGGGGATGCTAAACCCAGGAAAAGTAAAAGCTAAAATTCACCATGCTGTGGATTTTTTCTGCTTGTGAGCTGCAGGCATCCCTGCACTCTGTTTTGGGGTTTTTTTTTCAGCCTGTCTCAGCTCAGCTTGGATTCAGCTGGTCATTTTCAAGGCTGGCCTGGCTGACCACATTTACTTCAAACATTTCACCCTGGGACAGGTCTGTGGGGAAAGAACAGCCCCAGGTCTGGGGCTGAGCAGCTCCTCGGGCTGAGGGAGACAAAATCCTGTGTCCTGCTCCCTGTGTCTGCCTGTGCTCCATGACTCCATCCTTCCCCACCACAGAGCCAAAACCCAGAGAGATGGGAAATGAAATCAGCTGCCTGTGAGCTGCACTAATAAATATCCATTAAAAACAAGAGCGTCTTCCCCAAGAACAAAAGAGCAGTTGAGACATTTTAACCTAAACCTCTGCAATAAATTTATCAGAGCTGATTTAGGGTGAGAAATATTTTATTGCTGCAGAGGAGTGGAGGAAGTGAAATAATTTCTGCCTAGCACTTGGCCTCTTGCAGCCTGTCTGGTTCCTGCTCATGCAAGCCTTGGGAAGATGGGACAGGGCTCCTCATGACAGCTCCCAGGAATGTTGTGTCTTCCACTTCAGCCTCAGCTCCCTGGCCAAGCTGGATGATGATTTATTGCATAATAAACTGCTGTGAGCCCAGAATAAGCTGTTGTTCTGCAATGTTGGGTTTTCTTGGTTGTTGTTGTTGGTTTTTTTTTTAATCCTTCTTGAATCTTTCTTTTTTTGCTTTCAGTTCTGTGTGGAAGAACAAGCTGGCAGTTTTCTCCAAGTGGAGCTGCTGCAAAGGCCTTTCTCCTGTTGCTGTCAGCAGTTTCAATGGATGGTTCAGCTGCCTGCAGGTCAGGTTTTTGCATCCTTCAGGAGATGTATTTGCTCAATTTTGCCTCACCAGAGGTGTTCATGGACAAATGTTCCTCCTGAGCAGCAGAGGTCCCCACCATGAAACCTGCAGACTTGCTCACATCCCATCTCAAACTCCCTAAATCAGAGAGCCCAGACCAAGGTTTGATGCACAAAAACCACTGGCAAGGTCTCTGAACAATGAGATGTGTGAGGATGACCCTCTGGTTTCATCACTCTAATTCAACACCCTAAAATGAGAAATTTAACTTTAACAGCATAAGAAGATTCCCAAGCCACAAAAGAGAAAAAAAAATTATGAAGTCTCTGATTTCACAAAAAATTTATGTAGGTTCACAATAGGTTCTTCATATCCACTCCCTTCCCCTCAGTACATAAGTGATTTTGAGGGAAATTTTAAAAAATCAGGCTGAAACGGAGGCAGGCACATTCTGGGCAGCTTTTTACTGTTTAGTAATGATTTCTATTTCCCATCTCAGGGGAAAATTCCCAAATTGATGTTCACACCTTGCTGGGCTGGCCTGAGTCCCTTTGTTCTCCTGTTTCCTGTGACTGTGCTCCTTCACCGGGACAGAGTTGCCAAATCAGTTCCTCCACACCCAGCCCTGAAATTAAAATTTGAATAGAAAACTGCTGTGAAACGAAATCCCCTTGAGGTCCTCGAAAAATGTCTCTATAAATTCTACTGGCAGTGGTGTTTTTCCTTTATTTGCCTGGCTAGATTTTTGCTGTGGCCCTTTGGAAATAAATTGCTTTCCACTGTGGCACGAAATTACTTGAGGGAGTTTTGCTGGGAGGGGGATGGATGAGTCAAGTTCTCACTGCACTTGTGAAGAGTTCAAGGGAGCCAGGATGTGAGCTGTGTGCTTTCTGAAGAAAGAATGTCATTTCTAAAGTGCATAAAAAACTGGCCATGGTGGCAGATTAGGGTAGTTGGGTGATGACCAGGTAGTCACGGTTGCCGTGGCTGGAGAGCAGTGGAGTGGTTCACCTCAAAGCTTACAAAGACACTGGGAGAGCTTTTTCTGCAGCAAAGAAATAAGGAGACAGAGGAGCACAGGAGTTCTTACATTAAAAAGTCATTAAAAAGATATCAGAATGTGAAATACTGTGCTCAAGGTTTTGCATTCTTGCTATATTAGGAAGGCAAGTGCATAGAGGCACTTTGGGGTCAGGAGGGCTCTGATATCTAGGGTGATGTGTGAAAAGGGATTTCCCTTGGCTGTGCTTTGGAGGATTGGGGTAATCCTTGGAAAACAGGAGGCTGATGTTTGTATTTTCAGGAGGGGAGGGCCCAGGCTGCAGCCTGAGGTACTCCTGGGAGCCCCAGTGCTCGAGATGGGGGCAGCTCAAGAGATCCTCCCTGTGCTCCTGCTCTCATCGCTCAGGTGTGCCAAAAACAGGTCTTGGGATGACCTTCTGGGTTAAACTCACCTCTTAGTGTCGCTGAGTTTGATTTAACAGGGGGTTGAATGAAGACCTGCACATCATCCCACCAGAAACTGCCTCCAAATGTTCTGAGACATTTGATGGAACATTTGGTGCCCTTCCAAAATCATTGGGCCCCATTTCAGGATCCCCAGATGTCTGGGGATTCAGATGCCATCCACAGAGGGTGTGTGAGAGGGCTGTGCCATGGACAAAACGGGTTTGGGAGGCAGCAAAAGGCAGTGGGAATGCTTGATGAACTGGGAAATCCCCACATACACTTTCATAGGTGTTCTGATGGTCCTGGGCAATGCTGCTGGGTGGGTTTATGGAAGGTGGGTTCTTATCTCCTCCCTGCCCTTCTCTCACCTGGTGAGCCTGGACCTGCCCCAAATCAACTCCCAAATCAACTTCGGCCACCAGAGGTTAAAGTACAGCTCTGATGAGGTTTTTGACACGACAAAGTGAGTTTTGTTCCAGCCAGAGACTGAAAGTTTTATATTCAGGTATTTAAACGTGACATTTTCAGGAGATCATATAATCCCTTTTCATCACTCCACTGTGTGTGTTTTCCACCACTGCAGCAGAAAAGCCTTTGCTGTGCAAGTCAACACCTGGGCAGCTGCTGCATAGACAGGTTTCAGCCCAAAAGGGTAATGTTAGGCACAGGTGCAGGTTCAGAGCATCCTGAGGCTTCTGTTGTTGTTCAGCAGAAGGAAAATGTGTTTTTTATTGCAAGAGCTGTAACAGTATAACTGGGCAAGGTCTAACTGGTGTCTCCTTCTGTGTCTTGTAAACATTTGGTCTCCACTTACCTTTTTACACATTTGCATCACATTCTCTGGTGCAAAAAACATTTCTTGTGTTTCAGCTTGAGAGACGCATTTCATTAATTGTATTTGATTTGTGTAGTCAAGTGCTTTTGGACTGAAGTGCAGTGTCCTTGAGACTTTGTTTTTATGGCTCTTGATTTCATCACAGATGGATGACAGCAAGCCTGGTACCTGGGAATCAGCCTCCTGCTCCCCCTCAGGATCACAGAATCACAAATTCCTGAGGTTGGAAAGTCCCTCTCAGACCATCCAGTCCCAGCTGTGCCCCATCCCCAGCTTGTCCCCAGCCCAGAGCACTCAGTGCCACCTCCAGCCCTTCCTTGGGCACCTTCAGGGATGGGCACTCCAAAGCTCCCTGGGCAGCCCCTGCCAAGGTCTGAGCACCCTTTCCATGGGGAAATTCCTGCTGATGTCCACCCTGAGCCTCCCCTGGCCCAGCTTGAGGCCGTTCCCTCTCCTCCTGTCCCTGTTCCCTGGGAGCAGAGCCCGATCCCCCCGGCTGCCCCCTCCTGTCAGGGATTTGTGCAGAGCCACAAGGTCCCGCTTGAGCCTCCTTTTCTCCAGGCTGAGCCCCTTTCCCAGCTCCCTCAGCCTCTCCTGGGGCTCCAGCCCCTTCCCAGCTCCATTCCCTGCCCTGGACACGCTCCAGCCCCTCAATTCCTTGTCATGAGTGTCCCAGAGCTGTCCCCAGGACCTGAGGTGGTCTGTCAGCAATGCTACAGGGGACATTCACTGCCCCTGGCCTGCTGCCACCCATTCCTGACATTCTTCTCCTCCCCATGCCCTCCACGTGTCCCCATCCATGGGGAAGGTGTTGGCTTGCCGAGCAATTGCTTTCTGTGCAGAGCCAGCAGCTCAGGCAGGAGGATTGGTCACGGTGCCTGGCTCTCCTGCTCATATCTCACGCAAGTTCATTAAAATTATGAACGTGTTGTGAAATGAAAATAAATACGATTCCGGCTTATCCGGTGTAAAACTAGCTTAGTCATGCCGAGATAGGGGCTGTCTACATCTGTTAATTATACCCTGACAGGCCTCAGCTTGAGACTCGTGAGACATCACAGGGATTTCTGAGATCTCCTGATAGAAACCTTTCTCCCCAAAGTGCAGGAGGAAGGGCCAGAGGGACTTTTTGTCTGCTCTCTAGCACCGTGCTGGGTCTGTCAGTCTAACCTGAGGATTTGGTTTCTCTGTCAGACAAGCCACAGAACCTCATGCAACCCAAATTGATAACTTTGAGGGGAGTTTTCATTGCAGAAACACTGTAAAATAATATTGTCGTTTACAGCTTAAGCATTTTTTTTGCTGTTTTGATTTTTTTTAAATGCTGTAGAGGGTCCAACAAATAAGTGCTGAACTTCCTGTAAGAGACACATATGGGAGAGGAGTTGCAAAGCACAAGCCAATGCTGGATACCTAAAGCCCAGAGAGAGAACAGATGTTTTACCACCTGCACACTCTTTCCTACCAGAAAATAATTCAGATTTGGATGCTCCATACTGGATGAGTTTTTATTTCTTTCTTTCTTCTTTTTTTTTTTTTTTTTTTTAACTGACTTTTACCATCTCCTTATACTTAAAGTGTAAGCAGAGCGGGGGAAAAAAGACATTAGTATTAAAACCCTAGGTTTGCACAGTGCTTACAGGAAAATGTTAAAATGAAGTTTGTGTCTCCTGGGGTTAATATTGTATGGTTAGTGTAGGGTTGTTATGAAAAGAACATAGTTACAGCGGGAGCATATGGCCAAATAAAAGAAGGAATCCAGCCTCTCGGAGATGCTGTTCTCATGGAGTGGGGAAGGCAGGGCTGACTGGAACACAGACATGCTGTAAGCTGCTTGTTTTCCTCACACAATATTAGGATCCTGCTTCAGTGGTGGTTTTTGGTGGGGTACAGTGTTTCAGTCGGAGGGGAGAGGTTTCAGGGGTAGACCAGAGCAGCGAAACACAAAATCCCCGACCACTAAACGGGTGAGGAGAAATTTAGACTGGGGTGAAATCCAACCAGTGCTCCTGCTCTGGGGGGACAGGAGTTGATGGAGATGGCACCGGGGGGACTCTTCTCTGTGAGCAGAGCTCAGGAGAGTGGCAGGAAAGCCAGACACAAAGAGACTGAACCACAGGGTGTGTTCAATTAACCATCCGTGGGTGCCGATCCGAGTGAGCGAGCAGAGTTTTAAATCACCACAGACTCACAGATTGGCCTTGGTGGGAAGGGACCTCAGAGGTCACCTGGTCCAGCCCCTTGCTGTGGTCAGGGACACCTTCCTGCTGGGATCAGCACAGCCCATCCCTGCCTCACGGGGCACAGCGCCGAGACGCCGCGCTGTGCAATATTCCTGCTCCCAAACAGCCAGCGGAGAGTTTACTTTGCTGACAGGAACAGATAAACAGGAGGAGGCAGCTGTTGGGAGAATTCCACTGACCTGAAAATGTGGAGTTTTCCACAAAAAACACTGGCGAGCCAAATTAGAAGGGAATATTTAGATCCTGCGAAAATACTTCCTGCAGTACCGGGAACGTGGATTAATTTTGGAGGGGGATTTGTGGGATGGGTGAAAAGGCCTGGATTTCTGGGCTGAACCATGACACGTTTCATTGTTACTCTGTGGACAACTTTGCTGTCTCCAGTGAGCCCAGAGCAGATGCCCTGAGTGCTGCTGGCTGTACAAGGATTTCCTACAGACAAATTCTAAATCTGCCTTCACAAAACAAAACCTACACAGAGCAGGAAGCTCCTATTTCAATGCCTTCAACAATTTGAAATCTTAGTAGCATAGCAGTAGTCTGGAAATATTGAGAAATGCATATAAGAAAACCAAATACGGAACTAATCCTGATTTTGTTGATTTTTTTTCCCCCTCCCCTTGATTTTGATGAGTTTTGATATATATTTACAACAATTGTGTGGGAAGGGGTGTAAATGGTTGCCATTTCAGTAAATTCTCCTTGCAGAGACCATAAATTAATTGAGTGATGCCTGCCTTAAATACATGGAAATTTAAATCACTGGTAAAATAGAGCTGATCTATACCTTTCCAGCTAATAAAATAGTGGGTTTTTAAAAACATCTTGATCTTCCCCAAACACCTGCTCAACAACAGGTACCTGAATTCAAACCAACTTCTTATTTGGGATAATAGGTTGATAAATGACAGATACCTTGGGCACTGGAGAAGATGCTGCCCTACAATAAATTATTTTTATTTCCCCTCCCAAATGCTTGATTTGTTATTAATGGGAAATAACTGCTTTCTTACCTGTGTCAACTATAGCTGCCCATGAATTAGTTGGTTAGAACTGGCTGAAATGTTTTCCTATGACACACAGAGATGTGGTGACATTGTAGCATTTTCGAAACTCAGATTTAAATTTTGCCAAGTCATTTGTCTTACCAAAAAAAAAAAAAAAACCAAAAAACCAAAACTCCTTGAAAGCCCAGGAAAAGCTGGAAACAGAAAGAAAATGGAAATCCAAGCATTACTTCAAATTATTTTGGGGATTTCCATTCAGGCTAGATTATTGTTCCACATTTCCTTTAAATTAAGAGTCTAAATCCAAAGCAAAGTAATTTCTTAGGAATGTGAGCATATTGCTTAATCCCAAAGTAATTTTTGAGTTCACTATGAATGCCAGAATTTAGATTGGCCTGAAATTAAGGTGGTGGTTTGGGTTTTTTCTCTTTTTTTCTTCTTTTTTTCTTCTTTTTTTTCTTCTTTTTTTCTTCTTTTTTTTCTTCTTTTTTTCTTCTTTTTTTCTTCTTTTTTTTTCTTTTGTTTTGTTTTGTTTTAATTTTTTTTCTAGTCTTTTATTTAATTGCTCCAAGTGTGCCAGTGGCAGGTGCTGGGATTTACTCAAATGGAGCAGTGAGGAGCAGTTGATTTTTCCCCACCCTCCCAGGGCACCCTGAGTCTCCTGCCCTCAGAGACTTCTGAATATATTTAGGAAAGGTGAAGCACAGAAATTGCTGCAGAAGTGAGGTCATCTTTGGGGAAGAGTTGTCTTAAAAGTTACATCTTTTGCCACCAGATTTAGTAAGCTTTTTTATAGGAAAATTTAAATTTTTTTTTGTTATATTTGTAAGAGGTTTGATTTTTGGATTTTTGTGGGGTTTTTTGTGTTTTTTTTCCAATATCATGTTGTGTAACTTGCATTGAATAACACCAGCTGATGGATATGCCATGCTTGTTGCACCAGGTAAAATTTGACCTGCTGAGGGCACCTTTTTGGTGGCAAAACACTGGAATTTTTGTACAACTGTCTAGTAGACATCTGCCAGGTTTGGCTTGGCAGGGAACCCTTTGGGAAACCCCTTTCATGCCTTTCTTTAACTGAGCAGAGCTATAGAACTTCTGCTGGAACACACCCATACCTTTCCCATTGGAGAAGAAATGTGTCATCATGAACATTTATATATATATAAATGTGTATTTCCAAAGTGTGTATTTCCAATGCCATACATATATATATCCACATAATCCAGAGGCATTTCTGTTACCTTTTTACTTAGCTGTGTTTGCTTGCAGTTTCTTAGGGTTTTTTGCTTTTTTTTTTTTTTAATTACTCAACTCCAAAGTGGCTGATGAATACCACAGTTGGTTTCAAAACATGGAACAAATGGATTCTACAAACATCGGCCAACAGCTACACTCTGGTATTTGTTTTACATGCAAGAGAGACAAGTGTGAGCTGAGAAATTAAAGCACATAAATCTACCCTGTTCACATTGCCAGTTTATTTAAGTGATACACTGTTATGTTAGTTGAAGTGATCATAGGAGAGTGCTAATAGCAAGTGATTAGTTGCCCAGGCATATTTATTTAAGAAATATAATGGATTAAAAGTCTTCTGGTCAGAGTAGATACTCCATCATCTTTAAAGTAAAATAATTCCTGCAATTTATGACTCCTTTTGTCATAATTCAGGCTTTAGACCCATGAATCACAACTGAATTGCTGTTGACTGGGCTGTAGGCAGAGAAATTTCTGACAACGATAAAAAGAAAGTGGAAATTTATGATTGCTGAGCTTATTTTCCTCTGCAGATTTGAAAAGAGAACACTGAAATGTTCGTTTCTAATGTCCATCCCCCCTCACCCCGCCTCTGACATTTTCAGCTTTAAAATTACTTTTTAGCAACTGGAAGTGCCACGGCACTTTATGTAATAAAACCATTTTCGTTGCATTTTCATGGTAACTCAGTGGAAAATGATACACATTAAAAAGGCAGCAGTAACATTTCTGTGAGCACTGTACACTGAACTCTTTTTAAGTTGCCCTGACATTCTACATGAGGGTCATGAATGCAATTCTTGACCATAAAATGATGTGTGGGGCTAATTACGATAGCAAAGCATAAAAGGGAAGAGAGCAGAAACTGCAGGTACCTGCAGCTGTGCTGGTGCTTCAGCTCCCAAAGCCTGCATAAATGGGGTCATTAAAGGTTGTGGTCATCAGGAACTGTTTCCTTCTCATGGCAGCCTTTTTGACTTCTTTGCCAGAAAATGCCATGAGGAATGGCATCTCCATGAGGTTTATTTTTTAAAGTAGTTCTCACCAGGCATGGAGCTCCACCAAGCTGCAAATGCTTCTGTTTGAAAAGTGATAATCATGGAATGGTTTGGCCTAGATAGGGACCTTAAAGCCCATCCAGTGCCACCCCTGCCATGGACAGGGACACCTCCCACTGTCCCAGGCTGCTCCAAGCCCCAGTGTCCAGCCTGGCCTTGGACACTGCCAGGGATCCAGGGGCAGCCACAGCTTCTCTGGGCACCCTGTGCCAGGGCCTGCCCACCCTCCCAGGGAACAATTCCTGCCCAATATCCCATCCAGCCCTGCCCTCTGGCACTGGGAGCCATTCCCTGTGTCCAGTCCCTGCAGCCCTTGGCAATTGTCTCTCTCCATCTTTCCTGCAGCTCCTTCCGGCCCTGCAAGGCCCCACTGAGGTCACTCCAAAGCTTCTCCTGTCCAGGTGAACAATGGCAGCTCTGCCAGCCTTTCCTCCCAGCAGAGCTGCTCCATCCATCCCTCTGCTCATCCTGGAGCCTCCTCTGGCCTGGCTGCAGCAGCTGCAGCTCCTCGCTGTGCTGGGCCCCACGGCAGCACCAGTACCTGACCTGGTTAAACCTCCTGAGATGCCATGGGCCCCCTGGGGATGTCCAGGTCCCTCTGGATGCCATCCTGTCCCTCAGGGGTGTCTGGGATGCTCCTCATCAGGCCACAGAGGTGTTGCCACTGTCCAGTTTCATCAAGTGGTGCCCAAATTCTCTTTGCTAGCAGTGGCTGGGGCTTCGCTCTCTCCTTGACGTTTCTGACCTCTGCACTTACAGAATCTCATCTTGTTGCTCTTCACATCCCTTGCCAAGTCCTGTTCCACCTGTGCCATGGTTTTCCTCACCCCATCCCTACACACCTGAGCCATATCCCTGTTCTCTTCCACATGTCTCTCCTCCCACTGGCTCTGCATTTCATTTTCACTCCTCATTGTGAGGAGTTGTTGTGGTCTGGATTTCTTTGTGCTGGAGTGGTGAGGTGTGTTTTTTACTACATCCACTGCTGTCTTCTTAAAAGATACTGAATATTTACCACTCATGTTTTATCCCTGGAGATGGGTCACCCTTTCAGTGCCAGTGTGGGTTAGGGGTGGGTCACTTGAAAGGCTTTTAGGAGTGAATTATAAGATTGATTGGATGGTGCCTGAAGGCAAGAAATGGCTGCAATAGTAAAATATCTGTTCTTTCTTTCGTTTGTCTGCCTGCTGATAGGGTGTCTGCTGCTCTAAGAAAAGGGGTTGGATGTACAATTTCTGATCTGAATAGGTCATTGTGTGAGTCCCTCTCTGTGAGAGCTTTCATTTGCTATCTGGGACCCAATAATGGAACGGCTCTGTGTGTGGGAGCACTCCTGGAAGTCAGGAGTATGAAAAACATTCTTGTCTGCCTGCTGCCCGGCGGTGTAAATGTTAATATGTGGGTAATACGTGAGCAGAAGGTCTCTAATATCAACTCTCGTGGTGGAACTGGAGCTCCTTTATGCAGAACACCAGCAGGAGTTGTGGTCACAGCTTTGATCCCACCTGTGCCAGGCCTTTTCTGGAGTCTGTGGAAACCTCTCCTATCTCTCCAGGTGACATTGCATAGCCCCACCTCCCAATGAGAAGATTTCAGCCCACAACTGTGACTGTTTTCCTGAGTCAGTCATCAACAAAATGCCCTCAGAACTGCACTCCTGTTAGTTTCCTTCCGTAACCCTCCACTCAAAGAAACACCTCGCCTGCAAACACCATACAAAAGTGTGTTTGTGGGGTTAGCTAACCACAGAAACTTACTGGGATTACCAAGGAGTTATCAAATAGGGCTGTATTCCTCCGTGTTTAAAATTATATACATCTATATACATATATATTTCTCTCTCTCACGGACAAAAAAAAAAGAAGGAAAAATCAGTTTCTGACTGTTTTGTGGAAGCAGCAAAGGCACCTCCTGCTCGTTCTGACAGGCCATTGTACACAAGCTATAAACACACTGATTTGTGGCCCGATAGGACGAATGCCCAGGTGGTCTCTGGCCTCCCAGAGGAGCTCCAGCTCCCTCCCTCCAGGCAGAAAGAACCACTCACTCAGATTAATGCTGCCTTATCTCGGCCTCCTTCAAAGCCAGCCAGAGAGTCAGAGCCGGGCTCAGCTTTCAGCTGGCAGACCCAGAGCTGTGAACTAAGCCCTGCACTGGATGTTAAAGCACTTTTCTTGATTTTTTTTTTTTTTTTTTCTGAGGGTAATGTCACGGTGTGTGGTGAGCGCCTGCGTGGGCACGGGTGCATGAACTCGCACAAACCCCCTGTCCTATCTCAGCCTATTAAATTAATTGTGACATTAAACGAGGAGCTTACTGCTGGCTTCTGGGCAGGCTTAAATGTCTGGCCTTGGAAACAGGCATTTCAGAAAGATAGCGTTTTTCTATTTTAAATGCTTTCAGGTTTCCTTTTATAGAAGCCTGAGCAGAGTAAACGTATTCCTTTTGTCTGACCTTTTTCCTGAGCACACCAGAGCATAAAGCTCTTCAAAGTCAGTGGGAGATTCCTGAGAAAATTCAGAACACTTCAGATTAAGACCTAGCTATAGGTTCTGAAAAGAAGCAAGAGATAAAAATACCTCCAGTGTTTTCTTCTTTCAAAGAATTAAGCTGGTCTAATATAAAGTCTAATACTAACGTCTAATACTAAAATCTAATCCTAAAGTCTAATAATAAAATCTAATAATAACCAGTAGAACAGCAATGAAATCAATGAAAAGTACAAGTTCTAACTATGTGGTTACATATACAAATCCAACAAGCAAAAATTGCAAATTAAATCTCAGGAATCCCTCCAGCTTCTTGGGAAATGAGAAAAAATTGGAGTTAAGACTTTGATGGCTCCTTGACTGTAGTTGAGGGGGCACCCTCCTATGCACTAATGAATACCGAAGAATATAAGAAATAACCTTATTTTCCTCCTTGATTTAAAACTTTGCTGTCACTTTTCTGCATGAGCCAATAACTCTTGCGTAAAAATTATGTCAAGGTTTTCAAGACAGGTATATCTATCCCTTTTGTGAAGGTTAGCTTTCAGTCCTAAAAGTCAACGAGTATCTTTGTAGCTTTTCAGCACCCAAGGATCATCTCTGGCTGGGTAATTAATACATTCCAAACAGCAGGACAGGAGATCTCATGGATGACACTTATATATCCCGCAGGCATTCTGACTGTGACCCAAACTGTGGTGAACAGCTTATTATTACTCTATATCTTAGGGGGAATTTTTAAGCTATCTCCTAAATTTATCTTTACTATCTGTGCAAAACATTTCGATGATTTCCTCGACTTCCCTACCTAAGGAAAGCGCTCTTTTTGTGCTCAGCTTTCTTTGTCGAGGAAACAAAACAAAAAGCTGTAGGGCGAGGCAATGAAAGTGCAAATCTCTTCTTCCTCTGCTTGCCCTGCTCAGCCCTCCCCTTTCTTCGGTTTCGCAGCTGCTTAATTTAATTAGGAGAAGCAAGGGCTGCCGTGCAGCACCCATGAGTCAGTGCCCCTGGTGCTGATGGAGGCGATTATGGTTCCAGAGGCAGGGACAGTGCTGCTGAGAGCCCCTCGGACACAATCAGGCGCCGCGGATTTGGGGAACCACCCTGGAGAAGCAGATGTTGACAGGAGCTCAGATCCTGCTCTCCATCAGCGCCTGGAGATTACTGTGAGGGTTGGTGTGTGTGGGACCTGCCCAAAGCCAGGGTTTTCTCAGCTTTTGAGTCGAAATTGAAGGGGGAAAGTTTTTATGGAAAAAGTGGGGAAATACTGGAATTGTCTGCTTGGGGAGGTGGTGGAGTCACCATCCCTGTATGTGTTTAAAATAAGGATTGGATGTGGCACTCGGTGCAGTGATTTAGTTGATGAGGAGGTGTTGGGGTGTGGGTTGGACCCAAGGGTCTTGGAGTCTCTTCCAGCCTGGTGGTCTGTGATTCTGAGTGTTTGCCCTTGAGAAGGAGAGGCTCTGGCAGGAAGCAGGAGTGTTCCACATCCAAGAAAGATGTTTATGAACAGAAGGGGCTGAGCAAACTCTGCAGAAAGGAGCAAACTGCAGAGAGAAGCAAAGCTCCATGGAGAGGTTTCTTCTGTTCTTGCTGACAAGGGCTTGTTTTCCAGGGACTGACAGGGCTCCAGGACCTCCCCTGGCCCCAAAGCACCTCTCCAGAGGCTCTGCTGAAGCAGTCCTGCATGGATACAGCCCTCTCAGGCATGCAGCATCCCACTGCCTGCCCAGGGAAAAATCACAGCCACAAACAAATCCAAGTCTCCAGACCCAGAACCCTTCCCAGGGATCTCACCAGTGTTAGAGCCCTCGCTTTCAGCCCCATATTTACAACCTGAAATCATTTTTTCTCCCGGATTTCAAATACTGTAAGCCGAAAAATGCCCTCACCTTTTATCCACGCAGCATTCTGCACCAAGTTTTTTGGTTTGGTGGTTTTGTTTTGTTTTGTTTTGTTTTTTTTCATTCTTGCACACCTGGGTTGCATATAAGGCCATTATTGCAGAGCGTGGCTGCCATGCCATAATTAGAGTTTGCTAATAAGGCCCCGGACCTGCAGTACAAAGTGGGGTAGTGAAAGTTCTCAGTGAGATGCTGAAAGCAGCAGAATGGGCTGGAATATGTTAGGAAGTTTTAACAGGCATTAATCCTGGGGGATACTCGGGGGCAGGAACAATCCAAGCCTCTGTGAATGGGAGTGAAATGATTGCAGGGGAGCAGAGGTTACACTGTGTGGAGGGTTTCGCTAGAAACCACTCAGACTTTCAGAGCATGGAAAACAAAATTGCAGCAAAATGAGCAAAACCTGAGAGGAATTTTTCAAGCCTCTCTTTGTGTTGCCTTAAGCCTGTGAGAGTTTATTGAATGATTCCACAAGTGGGAAATTATGTCTTCTCGTTCCGTTTTTTTAATTAAAAAAACCACACACACAAATATCTCTGTGAATCTGAGCATCTCAAGGCACTAAACAGAAAAATATACAGACCCTGCCCTGCAAACAAAGGTCCCAATCCTCATGTGACAACAGGAGAATAACTATCTAAACAGCTAAACACAGAGGAAAAGGGCTGGCCACAAAAAGCATGCAACTCTTGGCAAATTCGAGTGTTGCAAAGCCGAAATCTACAATTTTCCTCCCCCCAAAAAAAATTAGAAAAAAAAAAAGTGGAGGTAGCAAAGATGGATGGATGGATAAAAAGTGAAAGGGCCAATGGCAGTGTGCAGGTATGAGTGGATATCTGGTTGCATCACAGATGATAAAGTATAAACATAGTGATGGACACTTAAAAAAAAAAGTGGGGGGGGAAGTAAAAAATCCCCTCTCATGCCCTTTTCCCATTTGCATCCCACATGCTTCCGCTGAGCCACTCGGGGCTGTGTAAAAGAGCCCAGTGTTCACCAGCAACCGGGGAGCCAGGGGCGGCTCCTGGGCCTGGAAAAAGCCACATTTCACTTATCTCTCCTCCCCTCTTCGAGCCCAGATGCTTTGCAAAACAAACAAACTACATATCTCCATATCATAGCCAAAACTGCATATCAGACTACATCCACTGAAAGCCTCACTGTCTGGGGCTGTGGGGTTCAGCAAACCTTGGCTGGGCTGTCCCTGAGCCTGCTGCTTGATTTATGTTTTCAGATGGAAACTATATGAAGCTCTTAGTTATGCCTGGTTTTCTGCCAAAAAATCAGTTTGACCTAAACTGGGCTTTATAGAAACCTAAAGTGCAAGGTGAAGTGTCACATAATCCACAGTAAAACCTGGGTCTATTTATTTCTTTATTTTTTTTTTTTAAATAAAGAAAGCATACATTTTCTTAGGCTGAACTGTGAGGTTTTCACTCATTTTTCAGACTTTCTCTGTGGCTGCTGTGAGAGGAGTGGCTGGAAGGCCAAAATTGGCTTTCCTGTCTTGTCTTTTTTTTCGTGCCACATTGGGTCTGATACTGAGGCAACAAAGAGGGAATGAAGTGGGACCAAAAATGGTTCGTTTTCAGTAAAAAGCACTATCTCTGGAGGAAAGGGCCCAACTTCCCACGCGTGTAGGAGGCTAAGAAATTCTAACAGAGGCAAAGAAATCACTGTGAGGCTCAGAGCATCTTTAAAGTGAAATAAATAAATAAGGGAAGTAAGAATCTGAGACAGATAATATTCACCAGTCGTGGCTTCTAAAAATAAAATAGAAAAAAAATAAAATATTGTGCATCAGGTTCCGTGCCCTGTGGCCGATTAAAGAGAGCGGGCGACGCTCATTAGCGGCATCAGACGCGCGGGTTAATTACCGTAATTTGTAGGATGGGAAGTGCCACCTAGCGGCACGGAGCGCGGGAGCGCATCCCGCATCCCGCACCCCGCGCTGCCAGGGCTGCCCCAAATCTGCCAAAAAACTCCCCACTTCACGCAGCCTATTAATGCTTTATCGAGTGCCAGTGGGAATCACGGCTCCGGGCAAACACAAGAGGCCTCCTAGTCTAATTTAGCCGGGACAATAGGTCCCGGAGACCCAAGATGGATATCCCCGGTGCAGATGCATTCCTTTTAATTCTGTTTGGTTTACCAAATAGGAATTCCTCCAGGAAACCTCAACAAAGAAGTGGATTAATGAGAACCCTAGCAGAGAGTGTTTGCTGTATAAGCAATTCCGAGCCTAAGTAAAGCAAGGGGCAAAGTCTGATCAGCGTTCAGTACCAAACTCAAATAAATTCTGACAGAAGTGGGTGAAAAATGCGCCAGCTGCAGGTCAGCAAGAAGCGCTAACAACCCTCAAACACTCGCCTGCCTACTTCCATTAAAAAGCAAACAGGGAGAAAAACAAACACTTATTTTCCCCCTGCCTTTTGTCGCTCTGTGGAGTTTCTTTTGACACTCGTCCTCCCTCAGCTGGAGTGTCCCCCTGGTTTCCCTTGTTTTTGTGGCATCTTGCAGTTCCTCAACCCCCTTTTCCTCTGCCTGGTTTAGCTCCCTCTGCCAGGTCCATTCCCTGTCTCTGCTGTCCCCTCAAGTTCCCTGTTTTCCTTTCACGCACAGAAGAAGGAAGACCCTCCCATCCCAAACTGCTTCCCTGGAACGTGGCAGGGAGATATCCCTCTCCTTCTGTCTGCAGTGCTAAAACTGACTGAATGGAACAGAGGGAGGCTGTTGTACCTCAGAGAGCTTTGTTGTAGCAGCTTGGTCAAAACCATCTTCAAATGGTAAAGCTGTTTGATCTGCTGGGCACAAAAATGTGATATCCTGTGGTGCAGGTGGTGGTGAAGCTGCTGGGCACAATTTCTACTGCTTTCAGTAGAAACATTTCAACCCCACAGCTGCCCCTATCCCTGGCATAGATGAATCAGGGGAAGAAGAAAATAAGGAGGTGATCAAGCAACTCTTTCCTGTAAAATTCTGTGCAAGGATGCAGCCAAGGCCAAAGACAAGAAAAATAAACCCATCACCTCCCCTTGTCTGAGCAGAACTGGACCACTTCTCACCCTTCAAAATCAAACACTAGGCAGGTGGTGTTATCTATATTTATGGTTTCTTGGCTCACAGGGTTGCTGCTGGGAAGGACCAGCAGCAACCACAAAACTTCCATGTGGCAGCAGCTTTCGGAGAGTCTCGGGGAGACCTCGTGCCCCTGAAGTAAGAGCTCCTTATCTGCTCATCACCAACCCCATTTGCAGATTCACCACCCCAGAGAGACAGCAGCAGCTGCTTCCTGAGCACTTTGGAAATGTCTAAAGCTTCTGGGGAATTCGTGCTATAGTGCTGAAGGCTTGTGCTCCGCCAGGTAACAGGAGAACCCCTCCGTTGCACTCACAGCAAGAGTAGGTCCACTTGCGTTAGAATGGCAAAATCTCACAAAGTTTTTGGTATTTCTGTCTGATCTTATACTAAAAAGGGCATCTTTTATCTTCACAGCCAATGCAATGAATGCTAACATTGTTCCCATTCTCCCTCATCCTGGGAGACCCCCACTTGCTGCAACAGACAACACCTTTCACTGAAAGTCTGGATAACCGAAACACTTCTTTTCATCCTTCCTTTAGCAGATGGAGGATAAAAATGGCATGTGTCCCACCAAAACTTGGTGAGAAACCCTTGGTGGCAGCCAAAACCAAGTCATAGAGGAGATCTGGGAATGGGTTGGGGAGAACATGCAGCTTGAAGCTCTTGTGGACATCACAAAACAATGAGTTCTCACTCATTGACAGTCCTGGGCTTCCCAAAACACTGAGCTCCATCTTCCTCACAAACAGTAAGATTATTTGGCAAATCACTCTTTTCCTTTTTTTTTTTTTTCCTGACTCTGATTATTTTTATTTGGTGTTTGGGTCTTCAGGGCAAAGTTGTTTCCTCTTTCCAAACTTTTCTCTGCTCCCGCTATGATCCATGCTCTGTGTAAAACTCAAACAAGCTCTGTGAATGTTACATTTCCTTATTTGAGGCCTTCAAAAAACAAAAAAATTCATTTAAAATCAGAGATTATTCAACAAAGGAAGATAGTTTTCAACAGACAGGGACTGGATTTTTCTCGCTGCTTTTATACCCATTCTTTCCTCGCTGAACAAAAAATTCCCATTTCCTCCATAGGAAGTGATAAGTTTCTGGGAGCAAATGTTTACAGCTACCTTGAGAGTCTTATAAATTGTGCAAGACATATTTGCAGGCATCCCCATTACTGGTCTTTTTTTTTTTATTTTTTGCTTTTTTTTTGCTTGTTTATTTGCTTGTATATTATTTTGTTTGTTTTAAATGGCATTATGACAGGTGTTATCTTCAACATGTGTGAGATCGAATCTAAAGCTGTGAGATACCAGGACAGGATCAGCTCTTTCAACCCAAATTTACAGCCTTTTTACTCAAAGTGGGCCAGGACTCTTCCTGTAGACATGAATGTTTTCATCTTTCCTTGCTGGTTAACAGTTACCAAAATTTCCACCTTTCTATTTTGATCTGCAAAAAGGATTCCCTAGAGAAGAAAAGTAGAGATTTTCCTGAATGGTGGAGGGCAAAGAAAAAGACTAAACTCTCTTTCTTCCACTTTTTAGGGTTTTCCTGATCGATTTCACTTCTTTGGTTCCCCTTCACACACAGCCAAGGAGAAGACACTTGTGGAGTCCGCAGGATCTTTCCAGTGTCTTCAGTAGGTTTTGGATTAATCACATTGTGAATGTTTGTTATTGCTTTAGCCAAGGATGAGAAGGCCCAGGAAGAAGAGATTAGTTAACAAAATCTCTCTTAATCCATTTCAAGAGTTTGCTTTATCAGTGTGGAACCAGACCCAGCGAGTTTATTCTTTGCACAATAGTGGTACCTTCGCATCATAAAGAAAAAAAAGAAAAAAGTAGTATGAAAGACTCATTTCTTTTGGTAACAGTAAGAGAACAAGCCAACAGTTGATTATTCAGGATTACTTCTGCACTCAAGCTGATGATGCAGCCACGGAGTTATCAAAACAAAAATAATGCGTGCCCAGAATGGAGTTTATCAGAGGAAGCCCAGGACAGCATGGATTAGCACAACACTTGACTGTGGCTCAGGCCACCCTGTGCTGATAAAGATTCTTAGTTTCTTTCCCCCTGGCTTGACTTGTGCTGCGTTTGGTCCTCACAGGGATCAGCCCTGAGAAGGACCTTGGTGGTGACCTGCCCACACTGACCACTCCTCCCCAAAATCACAAAGCAGCCATTCTTCCAGGAGCCAGGCCCGGCTGTGGGAAGCTGGCTGCTCTTTCAGCCTGACCTGGAGACTCAGCCTGACACTCACACCAGCCAGAACGAAACACCACCAGCTTCCTGACACAGCTTTTGGGGGGATTAGTCTGGAAACATAAAACATCCCCTTGTCCTTGGAGTCAAGGCAGAAACACTGAGTCAGAACAGAAGGCAGCATCAGAGCACAGGAGGAAAACATCATTGCCTCTGCCATCATCATCCAGTGCTGCTGAAAGCCTGAACCTTCTCCTGATAAATCCTGTCCTGGAAACTGACTATCTCAGTGCAGATAGTGCCGTGTCTGCATCATTACATTTAATGCAGAAATAATACCTAACCATCAATTGAGGCTTGTTCTGCTACCAAATGAAACACTCTATTCATGGTTTTTTCGTGGCTGAGTGCTCTCCCCTCCGCGGAAGAAATATGGAGTAAAAATAGGTGGAGAAGGGTTTTGCCACAAAAGAAACATTGACATAAGCCATCAAGTGTTTTGTTTGAGAAAGTGGTTGTGTACACTATGGTTACCACTGCTGCTAAGCCTGACTCCTTTGGAGAGTTTTAATTTGCCTCTGAAAACATATTTCACTTGAAGCGTAGGAAAGAGAAGTGCTGGGGGAAGAAAAAGCTTTTCTTAAACGTGGAATCTGAGAACTAGCAAAAAGTCCATTGTTCTGGGAGATTTTGTGGTTTCTGAAAACACATTGGGATTTAGATAACTGAATCACTGCAGAATAAGGAAGCAGCCTACATATCTGCACCTCTGAGAGGAAATTGGGCCAATGGACGCATTTTCAGCACAGCTGCCATGGCAAAACCCCTTGAAAGTAGACGGGAGTGGGAAGCTGGGCCTTCAGAGCCACTGACCAAGTGGAATTACTGAGAAAGAATCTTTGATTTTGCTCAAACTGACATAAGTACTGCTGACATCTAAATTACATGAATTATTTCCTTCACTTTTACATAAAGTTTTTTTCACACACAGCAGCTCAGGAGGGAAAAAAAAGCATAGAAGAGACAAAGAAAAGGTGATTGTGAAGCCACAAAAGATGGCTTAGGAGAACCTATGCCAGACAAATTAGCTTTTCCTTGAGAGACTATGTTTCAGATCCACAATATTCTTTCAAGTGACGGGAAGCTTTTTCTTTCCCACAGATGTTCAGTTTGATATTTGCACATTGGCTGTAGCCATGGTCTAATTAATTTCAGATATTTTAAAACAATGGTTTCTCATAAAGAACCATTTAGGGCCTGTGTTTCACATTTAAAATGATAATCATTGTTGAGTCAGTAACGTAAAACCTGTGCTTAAGAAGTGTGTAATGAAAATAGTATTTTTCTTCATCACTGGACTACGATGTAGCTGGGAGGATTTTTTTTTTCTTCAGTGATATTGCTTTAGGATGCAGACAAAGCCTAAACATTTTCTCTTTTGTTGGGTTTTCTCACACAAATCCGAACATCTGAAAACAATGATTTGTCATGGGAGACTTTGGCAGCCTGAGCAGAGGTTTACTGTTTCTACTTTGCCTAAAATATTTACAAAGAAAAATATCTGACATTCACAGTAAATCAGACAGCGTTTCAGGCCCTTGACATAACCCACGGAGGCAGTTTGCGTGGTCTCCAAGAGGAGGGAAGGAGATCCCCTTTCTGGACAGCTTTTTGGTTCAGTGCAGAAACCTTGGCACCCGAGGAAGGTGGGGAGGGTTAAATAAAGCGGGATGAAAACACCGAGGGGTTGCAGCCGTCTGCTTTTCCAGCTTGATCCGCTCCTCACTTTCCCCAGCCATCCTGAAAAGCCCCGAGGGACTCCGGTGTGTTACACCCTCCTGTTTTCTCTCCCTGGCGGGCTGGGGATGCTCAGGAATTCCTCATCCCTCCCTCCCCAGGCCCGCAGAAGCCCTGCGACCACCTCCGCCCGTGCCTTTGTCTGGCCAGCCCCGAAGCCTCCCCCGTGCCCAGGAACCTCCATCCCACCGCGGGAAGGGCCGGGGGAGCGCGGAGCCCCCCGCCTTCCCCTCTCCTATCCGCGCCTCCAGCCCCGGGGCCCCGAGGCTCCGCGGGGGCTCCGGGAGCTCCGCGCCGGGCGGAGAGGAGGAAGAGGAGGAGGAGGAGGAGCAGGAGGGAGGAGGGGGAAGGGGGTGGGTTCTGCATCCTCCGCTCTCTTCCCCCAGCTCCGAGACTGAGCAGCTTTGGCCGGCCGGTTCCCATCAGGGCTCCGGCAATCGGGAGGGTGGCAGAGGAAAGGGGAGGGGGGAAGGGTCTTTTCTCTTAAAAAAACAAAACAAAAAAAAAATCTACTTTCTTTCCCGTCGTGAAAAAGGAAAAAGAGGTGCCAGCAGCGAGCCGACCCGAGGCTGGTTAGCCCCGGGCTATAACTTCTGGTTGCTTCTTGCTGGTGCTTGTAGGGCAAAAGGCAGCGCTACCCCCGGCCCTGCTCCCTGCTCAGATTCCTGGTCAGACTCAGCATCCCCCCATCCCCTGGAGGGGTGGTCAGTCCTTCAGCTGAACCCCCAGCACAGCGGGTGCCCCAGTGGGAGCAGAAACCTGCAGCTTCCCCTCCTAGATTTCTGCTGTTGCAGCCACAGCTGCGAGAGGATGCTCCGGAGAATAGCAAGGATCTCCACGGGGCAGGAGCAGCAGAGTCTCCTTTCCTCTTCCTATCCTTTGCCAGGAGCAGTAGTTCAGTGTTCAGTGGACAAGGGTAAAAAGGTGATGAAGAAGCAAGATCAGGGTGCAGAGGTGGCTCCTGCTCTGTTAAATGTCACTTCTCCTGCCTGAAGCTGAGGCAGGGAGCGGAGTAGGAACAGGTGAAGCTGGGAAGTTGGGGCCAGTGAAGGCTGGAGGGGAAGCTTGGCTGTGGTGTCTGGCCATTTAGAAGATCCTTGTTTGTCCTGGAGAGTGGCATGGAGACAGGGAGATACCCAATGCCACAGGGTATGTCCTGCTGTCCTTTTCAGAGGCTTGGGATGGTGGCAGGATGATCTTCCACCTCCTCACCCAGAAAAGGGAATGGGGCCAGAAAGATGCCTGCCTTATGCATATGTCTTCAAAGGGTTTGTCTGCAGCCTGGGAGGGCTGAGATTGCATGGGGAGAGGGAACAGTGCCCTAACTGTGTGTCTCACATGACCCCCTTGTGCTTGGGGCAGCAGAAGAGGCTTGTTTGAACAAGGGTTGGAGAGATTCAAGGTCAGTATATCCTCCTTTCATCACACCACTGTGCAAGAGGAAGTGTGCACTGCCTCAGCAGTGACACTGCACATGACGACACAGGCAAGGCTACTAAAAACGGGAACCGCAAAGCCTCTGTGTGAATTTGCATCAAACACCCCCAAAAACGTGACCACAACTCTTTACGGCGCCTGTTTGTAAGCAGGGCGTTGCATTTCTGTCATCTCTTCTGACGCACGAGGTCCAAGGACTGAGAAGCCTCGTCCCAGCCTGGGGCAGGTCCAGTGTGCTGAGGGGTGGCAGTGCCCAGGAGGCACGTGCACCCCCAGGCACGAGGAACTGGGGGGACTGGTGCTGCTGGGAGGTGTCAGTGGTGGGGAAAAGCCTCTCTGCAACATCCCAAGTAAGCAATTGTGTATTTACTCTGTGTCAGGAGGAAAAACAAACAAGCTCTGCTAGCTGAGATAAGGATTTCACCCAGCGCTCCAGCTCCCTTCGCCCAGGCCACAGCTCACACAAAGCTGATCTGGTTTAAGCCTCCAGGTCTCTGTTTCTCCCTGCTTGGCTGTCATCTCTTCCACCTCCCGCCCCTCCAACTTGGCACCGAGATCTGTCTTTGGAAACAAGGGCTTTGGGCTTGTCTGAAATCCTCTGTCAGTGTAACTCTGGGGACTCAGCAGCTGGAACAGTAACAGTGAGAGGAGCTGAAGGAAAACTCCTCCTGCCTCTTCCTACCAGTCCTACCTTGGGGCTGCCAAAAACGTGCCCAGAGCAGTGCAATCAGACACACCTATTTCTCCAGGCTTTTCTTTTCTGGCTCCAGCTTGACACCTTCCTGGAGGAGGGGGACTTCTGGCATCTGCTCCTCTGAGAGGGAGCACGCTAGAGACACTGTTGCTGCCAGCATTTTGTGCCTGGTGAGGGTGCCTTAAATGTTTCTCATATATTGAGATAGGTACATTTTGGGATGGGGGCTGCCTGGAGAGCAAAGCAGAGCCTTTATTAAGTGGTGAACATCCCATGTAAAAGGGTGGTTTAGAGTTCTGCTTATGACTTCATCTCTGAGAGGTTTGGACAGCAAATGCAGAGTCTAATCTTAAAAAAAAAAAAAAAAAGAAAGGAAAAAAAAAGAAAAAGAAGAAAAAAAAGTGGCTGGAGATGCATGGGTGGAGAAGCTTGGCTCGGGCGGCTGCCGATGCGAGGCTGCCTGTGAATTGGCATCGGCAGGGGAAGTTTGGAACCAGCACCAATATATTCTTTCATTGCAACCTCCGCTGAGACTGGGGAGGCAAAGGGGAAAAAGGCATTTCGGTCCCAGTCACTTTCCCCATTTTCAGCCGGCTTCGGGAGCCAGGGTGGAGGAGGTCTCTCCATTCTCTTCCCGGTTAATTGTCTAATTGGGGAACAATGCGCCTCTCGCACCCGCCTGCCCCTCTCCGGAGGGCTGGTGCCGGGCGAGCGAGGGACCCGTCCCGCCGCACCA